>CAJNOI010000001.1:573114-628307 GCA_905250115.1 Adineta steineri | reverse complement strand
GATGAAAATTTATCTATCCAAAGAACTTAATCTTATAAATACAATATAGATTGATAGTTAAATATATTACGAGAGAATAGTCATTAATTTCTGTTCTTGACCTTTTCATAATAACTTAGTCGGCTTTTATCCGTAAGCTCGTCTTATTTTAATGTAGTTACTACTCTATTATTATACAAAATGTCATCAATTTGTCTTAACAATGATTTGATAATGTGTAAAAATATACACTAAGATCAATGTTAATTTCAAGGCTCTTTTTTAATACTATATATAATTAATAGAACAACGTTTGGATCATGTTAAAAATTAAAAAGGTGAATTAGAAGTAAAACGAAGTGAATTAGATAAAGAAATTGATGCAATAGAAGTTTATCTTGTTCATCTTGAAAAATCTCTTCAATCACTTCAAGATAATTTACATATAACTCTCGTTAGAGAAAAACGTTATGATATTGATTTAGTTTATGATGATGTTTCAAAAGATTTAGTTATGGAAATATCAGCTATTCAAGGTGCAATTTCTTTATTAACACGTACTATCGAATAGACTAAGGAGCAACTTAGGTAATGTGTATTGATTTCTAACTTAAGGTTATTTATAGAACAGCTTGAAGCAAGTGATGATAAAAATGTCACATATTGTTATCAGAGTTATTACGTTTTTGACATTTGATTTATAGAAAATATCTTTTTTTTTTTCTTTTTCTTCTTCATTGTTTCATTATTATCCAAACAAACACACATGCATACAGAGAGAGAGAGAGAGCGAGAGAGAAAAAAAAAGAGAGAGAGATTCATTTATGTAAAAATGAATTTTAACGTTTTTTTCGTTTAATTTTTTGTCGACGTTCACGTAAAATTTCAGTTACTTCTTCGACACTTGGTTTTGGTTTTGTTAGGGAAGTTTTTCGTACAGATTCTATTTGTTGTAAAACCGAAGTAGTCGAAGAGGAATAATTTTCATTTGAAGATCGTCGACGAGTTGGAGTTGGTGGTACAAGTATTTTTGGAGCATTACGAAGAGGATCATCTGTTGTTGTTGGTGGTAAACTAGGAAGAAGCATGTTACTAGTAGGTTGAGTTACTAATGAACTCATTGCTCCACCTAATGTACTAGCCATTTTTGGATCAGACATAACGGGTAGAAAAAGTAATTTTCCTAGACTTAATAAACCTTGATCGGGACCAAGTGTTGACATCATTTTAGCAAGTCCATCAAGAACAACTGGTTGCGATGCTTTTCTTTCATATGAATAAAATAATTCTTCAATAACATGTGTTACAACAAAATCTGATGTATTGGTTTCTAATAGACGAAGTACGAATATTCCATCACATTTTAGATAATTACGAGCAAAATCTAAATGTGCATCATCACGATATAATAATGATTCTTCAGTTAATGCTGGTGGAGACTGTTGATCTTGAGAGGGTTCATCAGAATTTGTTATCGATTTTCGTAAATGTCTTATTAAGATTAATTTTAATCGAGTTGTAACATATTTTATTCGAACCGATCGTATAAATGAATATGACCATGTTAATAATGAAATTATATTTAGAATAACAATCATAGTATACCAAAAAAATAGAAATGTAAACAATTGTTCAAATAATAGATTATTCGGTAATACACATTCAACTGTATATCGATGTGAATTGTATAAATGATTAGGTTCACGTACTCTATATAAACAAACGAAAATGAACTTAAAATAAGTTAATTTGAAAAAAAAAAGATTTTTTTTCATTAGAAACTTACTCAAAATCGCATAATGTTACTTTAGGAAAATATTTTGAAAGTCCACCTTGTGCTCTATACGATTGATTGATAGATTGATTTTGTATTAATAAAATTAATTTTTGTATTAATTCTAATCCATAACGATAATATTTTATTCCAAGCATTTCATTAAATAATGCTAATTGTCCAATTGAATTAACAACATAAAGAATTTTAGTTAAAATATAGACCATCATAAAATAATTTCCTTGAAATTTTCCATACATACAACAAAAAACTGCTTGAATTCGTTTAAGTATACTTATATTACGATTTTCTCTACCACGTCTTGGATCATCAATAAATTCATCAATTGAAGCAATAATATAATTCATTATTTTACGTCTTTTATCCATTCTATCGATTGATTTATAACTTTTACCAGCTTCAATTATATCTTTTAAATTTAAACCACTTCGAGTCATTAAAGATTGCCAAATAAGATTCGGAATGTAGAAAAGAATACTATAAGTATTAATAAAACAAGAAAAATAATTGATTTCTCATTAAAAATTTTATTTACCTGAGAAAGCAAAGAATAAATGGTATCCATTGATAATATAATAATTGTAAACTTTGTCGTTCTATACGTGTACCTGGGATTTTTTGTGTTTGATTAACATAATAAGTATTCGTAATGTAACATATATGATTGGTATAATCTTCGTAACCAGATGTAAACATAGCTGGTACCCAACCTAATATCAAAAAAAAAGGAAAAAAAATTAACTTTAACAAATGATAAATCAATAATATTACATTGGATTTGTTTTGAACTAAACTGTCGATTTGTAACAATAGCTGAGAAAACATTAAGTAAAATAACTGTATAACGATAATTTAAACGATCAACAAAATCATCTGGATCAGCTTGAGGCGCTTGGTTTTGACCGGCAAGACTCGGAATGCCTTTCAATAAAAGAAACGCCATACGTCAACGTAATCGAACGATTCAACGTCATGATTCCGTTAGCACGTTAAAACGTGTTCTCGCTCTTGCTGAACATAAACCACTTTCACCAATTCGTTTTGTTGATAAATCTAGAAGGAAGATGTAGTAATAATAGTAAGAAGAAGGTGATAGTAATTTCTTTCAGTTGATTGAAATAAAAGAGAGAGAGAGGGAGAGGGAGGGAAAGAAAAAAAATGAGAACAAATAAGAGAAAGAGAAGAAGAGAGTGAGAAAACGTTTGTATATATATGTTAGAGCGATAATCATCATAAGACTGATGCTGCTACTCGCATCATCAGGATCTGCTAATATAAAGCTGGTCGACGGGCTCTTTTTTTTCATTTATCACAAACAAACGAGTAAATACGCCTCTATAATTGTCGACAATTGTTTGATGACAATTATAATAGAGGAAAAAAAGAATTAGATTTTGTATATATATTTAGAGAACCGACAAACGAGA
The DNA here is from genome assembly GCA_905250115.1 of Adineta steineri. NCBI lineage: Eukaryota > Metazoa > Rotifera > Eurotatoria > Adinetida > Adinetidae > Adineta > Adineta steineri. The sequence goes on along the minus strand of CAJNOI010000001.1, from coordinate 625,106 downwards.
AAAAAAAGCAAAATCTAAAGATTACAAGAATCAGTGGTAACAGCTTGTCTTAGAAAAGAAGACGATAGAGAGAGAAAGAGAGAGAGTAAGAGAGAGAAAATGATGATGATATCATCTTTTTTTCCAAATAGATGTAACTCGATGCAATATGCTTCTGATCTTTCATCATACTAATATCTGCATATAACACATATATATATATATATATATATATGTATGTATATGCAGATAGATAGTCTAGGGATTTCCATAATATAAGATCATTAGTGACTGTATATGTATATGATTGTGTGGTGCAACGTGTCGATTAGAACTATTTTATTCACACAAATATGTGTCGACTGACATGCATATACACATAAGCACGTTTACTCTCTCCCAGTGCAAACTGATATGATGATGACATTTCTCATGGGTATGGACAAATGTGGGGTTTTTGTTCATCGACCCATTTAAAATATACAACTGTTGATCAGCATGCCTCATATATATATATTTGTTATAAGATAATCATAGTAACATTGGAAGAACAACAAGAAAGCGAGAGAAAAAAAATGAAGAAACAAATCTTACCCCAAAAACTTACATATATATATATAGTCGACAATGGATATAATACAATTAGCTTTTAAAACCATTCTATTCTAACAGATAATTAATCTATATTATTTGTCCATTCATATATTTTTTACTTATAGGCACTATTCTTGTTATGTATATATATGTTAGCATGCCCTAATTCTTTTTCCATCAGTATCTCATTCTCTATGATATTGTTGTTGCTGTTATTATTTTATAGTAGAGTATCTAACTGCTTAGAGACATCGCATTCTCGCTGAGTTAAGAAAGCATAACATGCTAAGTAGCAATCATAGTTACAGTTCTATGCTGTCATTGTATCATGCAAATATACGCAAAGTAGATTGGCAGTACTTAAACATGTTCTTACAGATACTATACTGCAAATTGTTATACTCTTACATATAGTTTCTAACTGACATATACGAATTTGTTTGACACTATCTTTAAAAAAATGATAAGACAAATAAGAAAATATATTAAAAAAAAGAAAGAAAGGAACTGACGGTGTATAATTTTATGTGTTTCGAATTAAGCTTGAAAATCAGCTACTATTTGATATATCTACCATCATTATTATTAATAGCAATAACAAAATCTAATCGAATAAGAGAGAAACGACTAAGAATGTCATCGACAACTGGCAATGAGCAGGTGACGCATGATTTTCTTGCGTCTTTTTTTTTCAGTTTGCCGTTTTTCTTCTTCTTCTCCTTCTCTTCTTTCTTCTTTACAATCTTTTCTATCTAAGTGTCGATTAGAATTATGTCCGTATGTGTTGGAAGTCGTTCGCATGACTTCCTGTTTCTCATTCATTCGTCCATCATTCTTTGTATATGTGTTCGGCATGCACTGATCGAATCCGGCGCGACGCCTTTCTTCATCTTTTTTTTTCGGGGAAATTGAATAGAGACATAATTATGTTCTATTCTATTTCTATAGGCTGATGCGCCAATCTCGCTATCTGCTCGATCGAGATCTTAAAGACAAATTTGCTGCACAATCAATTGATGAACATGTTATTGATTTAAGTTCAACAAATCCTTCACTTTATCTTAAGGAAGGTGTTACATGTATTGAACATCGGTATGTTACAATTCATTTTGAAGCTTATGACATGGAAAAAGTAATTAAAATACTCTTAGACAAGAAAACAAGAATAAAAAATCTATAAAAAAGAAATTATTTCTCCTATGATTAAGACAAAATGAAATTTTTAGTTGACAATCTACAGATCGACGGAGATGGAAAAAAACGCCCATGGGTGTGTAACATGTTTGTATTAAACCAAGTAAAACATTATAAAACTATATATAGATAGATGAGAATAATTAACTATATGACTTTAGATGAAATATAATCTTTGAATATAAGTTCTTTTCTCTATTTACAACGGAAAAAATAATAATAATAATACGTTTAAAAGATTATTATTTTAATTAGCTTGGTTTCTGAACCGTTTTAGGAAGAATATACAGATGAAAATATAAAAAATGCTGAAAAACAAAGACTTAATGCTGTTCAATTACGTAATATAATTGATGGTATATTAAACAAGTTATTGAGCGTAGAAGAAGATCATTTGATCGACGTATTTATGAATCGAAAGAAGCAAAACAAAAACTCGAAGATCAATTACGTGATGTAAGCATGTTGATATTTAGTGTAAAAAGATTATTTAATACCGTCTCTCTCTTTGTTTTTCATCACTTAGGTTAATTTATTGATTGATCAGCTTGAAGAAAGTATCAAAAATACCGAAAAAGCTATACGTGATAAAGAACAATACTTAAAATTAGCTCATACACGTCTTGACATTCGTCATAAACGGTCTAATATTGAACTTGTTTATGATCCACTACAAAAACTTCAAGAACGGTATGATCAAAAGAAAACTGCACTTACCATATGAATATTTCTGATTTTGTTTGAATATATAAATATACATAATAGAAAAGAAGTCAGGTAGAAGTCTTTCATCATGACTAAGCAAAAAAATGTCAGTAGCAGAAATGAAGCCATGTCTTTATATATATATATAGTTTTGACGATCTCAATCTGGTGAGCACATTGTTTCAATTTACTTACTACATTATCATTAGTCTTCGTTGACTGGTTTGACATATTATTAGTTCTATTTATTTATTTTAGGCTGGATGAATCGCATGTTCGTTTACGCAATTTAGAGCATGATAAATTAATATTAGAAAAAGATATTGAAACGAAAACAAATATAATATTTGTTGATGAAGTTGAATATCATGAAGGCTTAAGAAAATCAATTTTAATTGAAGATTGGTAAACAAAAAACAACAAACTAATCTTGTATTTTATTTTGTTAATTTTTTACAATAAAAAAAAACTTCTATTTCTCTAATAACTGCTGTTTTTTATTACAATAAATATTGTAAAGTGTTTTAGATTGATTGATATTTGCATTAAGACTTATTACAGATTTATTTGAAATAATTGGTCGTAGAATATCTTTAAATGTAGATAATCGATGTTTATTCTGAATGTGATCAGATAATGAAGTAGATACTCGTTTATTTGAAGTTTTTTGAGATAATGAATTTTTCCGTTTATTTGAAGATAGTTTGTTATTAAGACAAATATCTTTCCGATGTTTATAATGACTTTTCGAAGACATAAATGGTTTGATAATAATTGTCATTGGCGAAGATGATTTATGTGATTGATTGCTGTTGATCAAAGTCGAATCTATCGAGGAGTTTATTGATGACATTATACGAGTAATCAAATCTTTAATATATATATATATAGAAAGACTTATTTGAACTGTTGAAAATGATTTTTTTTATTAATCTAATTAACCTACATGTTTCTGTATTATTATTATTATTCATTTGTTTATTGAATCGATCATGTTTCGAATTCTTTCTTTTTGAAAACATAATCTTATGTAAAGATTTATTTTGATTAAAATATTTATCTTCAAATAATTTTCTTATTGATTGAACTGAACAAGAAGAAAAATCTTTTTCATCTACTTGACAATGTTTATTATTATTTGAATGATATTTAAATAAATATGATTGAGAATGACTCTGATAACATGAACAATATTTATTTTTAATATTGTTTATTAATTTTAAAGGTATGAATAATTGATGATTATGATCAATTGGAAATATTGCTTTACCGTCAAGTAAAAAACAGTGTTGAGTCATTGGGTTTATTTTAAAATGCAGCGAAAAAAAATATTATAACAAAATGTAAAAATACGCGGTAGAATTCAACTAACTTAAAATCATAGATTTTTTCTTTACAATCGTTTTTTTGTTTTACTAAAATACATTGTATTGTTATATAAATAGAGTTAAAATGACGTTTTCTTTTTAAAACACACAAATAGAGTTATGAATTATTTATTCAACGAGAACAAAGTCATTTTATAGAATCAAGGCTAAACTCAATAGAATGTTCTATTTGGAAAAATACATTAATCAAAATGCTTGTTTTGACAGACGTATCTGTCTGATGTTAATCTATATTATCAATGGTGTGTTTTTTTGATAACGCTTTAATTTATTGAATGACCGACTCACCCTTTAGGCATTGACATCTAAAAATAACAAATTTTTATCGTAGAATAATGTTAATGAACGGAAAAAGGAAATGTTACAATGTACGACATGAGTTTTAAGATAAAACAACTAAAAATGTATCGAGGATATTTAAACGATTGTAATAGAGATTCTAGATTTTATATCATTATGAAGATACTATATCAACAAAACAGACATGTTTATAGTATATCTGGTTTATAGATTATAAATATGCAGAAGTGATAATAATACAGATGAAAAAATCGAAGTTTTCTTGTCATTTTCATATACAAAAAAAATTGCTTGATACAGAAAAGAAAATAATGATACTATTTCATACAAACGTTTTAATGCGTTTACCAGTGTAGAAGACTTTAATATCTGATTTTTTCAATATAATAAGATTATGTCTTGCTTCTTAATATATGATTTAATTATAATATTAAATAGTCTACATTAAAAACAGATTAATCTAATACAATGGTAGTCGAATAAATTTATACAAGAATTCCAAAATGAAACAATAAAATTGATGATAAAGTATGAAAATATTAGAAACTCATGCTTTATTTGTTAAGTAACAAAATAATGCAAATATATCTACTGATTATTTTTGAATTTAATCAAATATATATATGTCAGGGATAGTATAAAACATGACTTCTCAATCAAGATAAATATTTGAAAATACATTATTATTATTCCAAGATGAATCATGACTTCTACATATTAAATCAATTTCTTTTGAACAAGTATATAGGATTAATTTATATCTATTAATTATTTGTAGAAATACATTAAAATTTATATAATTTAATATTTGTTTCAAAACTTTTCTGAAGGACATTCGATAGATTATAGATAATATTAGATCATACAAATTTGTCAATAAAATTTATCAATGATTGACATCTTAATATAATTATTGATGCACTCTACCATACATGTCAATAATCATCTCAGCTTTCTCTATCTAATAAAACAATGATTCTATTTATAGTTCATCTGATGTTTAATGTGTTAAAAGAAAATAATATTTTTTTTTAAAGGAAAAATAATACGATCTTTAAACGACATAATAGTTCTTCATATTCATCTTGTTCTGATACATTAAAATTAATTGTATTTTGATGAAATTCTAATTGATAATGGCATACTATGACCTGGAATGTTATTTCCTAGTCTTTGTCTATTTTTATCAATTTATGGAGGAAAAAAATAGAAACGAAAGAAAAAAATATGAATTTGACCTAGTTCTATAACTTACTTATTTCAAAACGGACATATTAATCTTTAGATGATTATTGAGTATAATACATCAAAATACTCATCATGGTAAATTTCCCACTATAATATGTGCAATGATAACTATGCAATAAATATGTTAAATACATACATGAATGTATAATCACGTACTAGTCTGTAAAATGAAAGAAAAATGTTTTTTTGCATTCTTTCGTACAATTAACGGATAAAAAATAAGTGAAGACGGAATTGAATTTTAAAACGTCAATTCAATTTATTATCATTGAAATACAATTAATAAAAAGAAAAACAACAAAACAAAAAAAACGATCCATTACTGGACATTCTCTGTACATTGCTACAATAAAATGTAAACGTTTGAATAAAACATTAATGAATATAACAAAAATATTTGAAAAAAAGAAAAAAAAAAACACATTTTTTCACCGGCGTTTAGTAATCTTACTAAATAATCCAAATTTTGGTCGCATTATAATACGAACATCCATTGCTATTTTTTGATTTTTAGGTTCAAGTTCAAAATTACAACGTTGTACGAACATAGCTAATATGACTTTAGCTTCAATTAAAGCAAAATTTTGACCAATACAACTACGTGGTCCTGAAGCAAATGGTAAATAACAATATGGATGAGCTAATTTTGGTTTAAGACCTGTTTCTGGATCACGCATCCATCTAGTATAATCAAATTCAAGTGGCCGAGGCCAATATTTTTCTTCACGATGTATTAAATAACTATTAATTAAAATAGTTGCATCAGCAGGAATATTTAATTGATAATTTTTACTTTTAATCGTATGATCTTGTATACATTGACGAACAAAAAATGGTATTGGTGGATATAAACGTAATGTTTCATGTATAATAGATTCACAAATATTTAATTCATTCAATTTTTCATATGTTGGAATCATACCATTTGGTAATACTCGATCAACTTCATTTTGACACGCATTTAATATAGATGGATTCGTCATTAAAACATACATAATCCATACCATAAGATCACCTGTTGATTGATGTCCAGCAAGAACAAAAGCCATAGCTTCTTGTCTTATTTCTTCATCTGTAAAATGTTCACCATGACTATCGACTGCTTTTAAAAGTAAATCAAGTATATCAGCATTTTGACAGAGATTTTTTGATCGTCCTTGTTTTCTATCATTAATTATTTGTTCAACAAAATTTAAAGCTTTCTCACAACCTTTATCAATAATATCTTTACCCCAAAATGGTAATCGAGAAAAAAAAGGTATTTGATCAATTAATAATAATGAACGATTAACAATTGCATCTAATGCTGCAATAAAAGCTTCAGAAACAATTTCTCTTGCATTAACCATTGTTTCAAAATTTCCACCAAATGCACTCGATGCAATAATTGTTAATGTAAGAAAGCTAAGTTCTTTTTCTAAATTAATTGTTTTTCCACATGATTCAAATAATTTATCAATCATTTTTGTTGTTTCATCGGTCATATTTGATACCATTGAACGAAGATTTTCAAAATGAAAACCAGGATTAAGCATTCGTCTTGCTCGTGCATGTTCATATCCATTACTAATTAAAAGATTACGTAAACCAATGAGAGGTTTTAAACGAGAACTAAGATCTCTTGGTTTTTGATAATATGGTGCATGTGCTCGACCAAGTATATCGGCTATTAAATCAGCATCTTGTACAACAAGACGTGGATATGAACCAAGACCAAACATAAAAATTAATCCATGTTTTTTACAAAGTTCTTCATGAAAATTCATTATTCGATTTTGTTTATTATATTTATACAATCGTGGTACTTGACCAAGTAACGGTACAAAAGGTTCGCATGGTATACCTTGAGCTCGTAAAACATCATAGATACGTTTGCCAGGACGAATTAATTTCCAATATATAATAAATAATAAAATAAAAGTAAGTGTAAAAGTTGTATAAAGACACTGAAGAAACATCAAACCGTTTGAAATAAATACGATACTTTAAATGCTTTGCACACGTCTGTAAAGATATATATATATATATATAAATGTTTTTTCCTTTTTTTACGAGAGAAAGAAAAGAAAAAATTATTTTGTTTACCCACCGTAGCCGTCTATAACGTACGTCCTTGATTTTCGTTGATATATATCAATATACTAGAAGTCGAACAAGTTCTTCTTCAAAAAATATCTATTTTCAATTGATAATAATTTGTCTATAGGAATAATAAAAGTACGAAATTTTGAAATTGAAAATATTTTCTCTTTTTTTATTTTAATGATTTTTTTCATAGAATCCTTATCGAAACGAAAAAAAGCAATTATAATATCAATAAGACCACGACATATATCTATTTGACATTTTCAGATCGAATGTAAAAGTACATAACCATAAATTTAATCCTATTGCTTAATATTTATTTGACTATTTAGTCAGAAGTATTTATTTCTTCCTTTCCTGTTTTATTCTTATAACACAATGACCTATTTTTTTAAGTACATTACTCAAAGATTTTTTAATAGTTCATAATTATTTATAGAATTTTAGATAATGTATTTCTATTATTAAAAATTTTTCTTCTGTAACAGACATTCTTAATAGCTAAATAAATATTAAAAGTAGCATCATTTTTAAGATTATCAAAGATTTATTTTGCCCAGACACATAATTCTTTTTTTTTTGTTTTGAAAGAAAAAACTTTAATTATTAAATATGAATGAAGAATCGCTTCAATGAACTATATTATATAAAAAAAGGATAAAATATGAGTTGTATGTTGACATACTGCTGTGCATCTTCATCATCTTGGAAAATAGTTAATATATGTAATTAAATAGAAAAAAAAAATTTCAGAAACTAAAGAGAAATATTAAAAATAGATGATAAATGTCATCAAATTTGATTGGAATATTTCATATATTATACTTCATATAAAATTAGTTCAGACAGGAAATGATTTCAAAAGTACAATTATCATTTAAAAAAAAAGATTTTTCGAAATATAGTTAATTATTATAATCAATACGTTAGCCATAGTTTGATTTGACATTATTAATACTGTGTTTTCCTGATTTAAAGATAAATATCATTGTGTAATATAATCATGCAGTGGATGTTTCTATTTTTAGCTTTGTTTGTTAGCAAACGAACGCTAATCATAGACTTTATACTGACTAGGTGAAAGAGTAGATCAACTCCCCGATCGGTATTTTTTATTATTAGCAATTATATACCTATTCTATAACCTTGTAAATATTTTTTTGATCAGTTTTTTTTCGTCGCAATACAGTAGGAAGTTATATATATATATTCATATTATCGAGTAAAATATTTTTCTAGACAGTCGTAAAATAAAATATGCACTTAATTTACTGGTTCTTTTGAACTGAAAAGTAATTAAAAGAATAAATAATTACTATTAAATAGACAAAATCTAGTTATATACTGTAAACATGTTCTTCAAGAGTATTGTCTACCGAATGAGTAACAACATTGTTAAGAGTACATTTCAAATGGTATAAAAGTTTAACCAATCCGATCCTATTGTGATATAATAAATATGAGTAACATTTTTATTTTTTGATACAGAACAAATCAAAACTAAAATTAAATTTAACAATAGATTAACTATAATCATTCATTTCAATGAAAACATAAAGTTGATATATGTCATAGTTAATCCATAAAACTATTATTAAATATAATAAGATTGGCAACTCGCTTTTATTAACATCGTCATAAACAGGATACAACATAGAGAGAGAGATGCATTTACTTTATTATTGCATGTTTATGAGTTACTCTTCAACATGTCTATCAATCAGGCATTTAATTTGTTATTTATTTTTTACTAAATAAATGTTTTCAAGCATAAAAATCTATTTTTCAATAAATTAGATATCAAACAAAGCGGAAAACAGTCATACAAATAAGAAAAAAAAATCAAAACACTATAAGAAGTTTTGAAAATAGATTCATATATTCTTTTGAATAAACATAATAGATAAAATGTTTATATTTTATATTTTAAATAATATCACAAAAAAGAAGTTAAATATTCTTTTTCGGAATGTAAAAATCAAAAAACGATAATTTAATTAGATTGAAATGGTTTATTGACTAAGTCAACTTGTTCTGAGTTCAATAAATTTGATAATTGTTGTTGATCAATAATGGAATTTTTTGGTATTGCATTTGAACTTGTTCTTGGTCTTTGAATAAAATTAGTTATATTTTCTATCATAAGATTTCGTCGTCGTATACAACGTTTACGAGTTAATCTGGCTAACTGAAAACTTGTTTCACGAAATTTTTCTCCAAATAAATAGTAAAAAAAGAGATTTGCAGATGCATTGATTGTTTGCAAAAAATTAACTGTAGTATTAAATAAATGTCGAGAACGACAACTTCTTGAAAAAAATTGCTCAGTAGAGTTTGCTATTTTTGCGCGATTATTATCATATGATGTCATTGATAATTTTGTTTCAAATATATGATTAATTAATACTGGAAAACGACAAATAAAAAATAATAAAACAACACCAATTAACATTAATGTTATACCACGTTCATGTTGTTCATGATTATGTGTTGATAATGGTGATGTTAAATGTAAATGTTGTCGACGATTCAAATAAAATTTATGTAATAATTTTACTGTAAAGAAATTTATAAATATAAGTAAAAGAAATGGAATTGCGTATACAACAGGAATGTAAAGCCATATATGAATTATTCGACGAAATAATTCATTTTCACCCACTGATGTTACTATATTAAAAATGAATTAATCAATAAAAGAAAAATAACAAAAAGAAATATTAATTTACATTTTAATTGAACACGATTATGTTCATTGAGTTGGACTTTATATTTAAACCAATGGGGTAAAATAAATAAAATTGAAAATATTGTTATTACAGTGATAACACGAAGAGAATTTCGTACATTACAAATTGTCTCAGCTTGTAAACCATATGATAAATAAAGAAAACGATCAAATGATACAGCAACAGTATAATAAATTGAACATAATTGTAATGTATTCATCAATGGAATTACATACGGAGAAAATCTGCAAAAGAAAAACAACGAAAAAGAATTAAAATATAATTTTAAAACAAATCATGATTTTTCATTTACTTTAGTATAAAATCATCATATTCATGAAAATCATTTTCATGTGAACTTGCTTGAAATTTAGGGATAACCATTGCAAATCGCATGGAATTCACTGTTAAGTAAAGAATTAGCCAAACAAGATTGACAATCGAAAGGGCAAGAAGATATATGTTAGTTGAAAGATAACGCATACGATGATTGCCTAATATCAATATAGAAAGACCATTACTAAATATGCCAATAAGTACAATAATACACGATATCCATCCACCCAAAATATATTGAACAAGAAGTACATGTTGTTCATCAGAATGACTGCAAGCATAATTACTTTGACCACTATTATTCGCCATATTGTTTGATTTGAATTAACTAATGGAGTAACAATAAATAATAAATAATAAGAAGTTCAAAAAAGAAAATACGGCTAAAGTTTACTTAAGCTTTATTTTCTTTTATTCTAAATGCAAAAGAAGAAGAAAAAAAACTAGGAATAAAATATCAACTCTTATTTCTTCCGTCGTTCATTTTTTTTTTGTTTTTCTTAAGATAAAAACTGCTTTTGCATAAGTAATGTGATGTGGCGTAGGCGATTAGAAACTGAGGAAACAAAGAAAAGTTGATCTTTACTCATGTTTTTCCTATCGTCAAAAAGCAAGACAAGTTAGTAATCGAATCGATTTGATGTTTTTATGTTGGTTTGCTCTTCTATTACATGAGGAAACTATTACAGAATATGAAACAAAGAAGAAGAAGAAAAAGAAGAAGAAAAAAAAAGAAAGACTGACAACCTACTAAGATATAGAATCATATAATAGATTTCATTTATGATAATCGATCTCGTTCAGTTGGTTAATATATAAACATTATATGCGTCATTAGTTGAAACAAGACCAAATGAATTATACTCAAGAAAAAAAAATAGTAAAAAGAACTTATCACTCTTCAAAAAAAAAAGAAAAAGAAAGGGGAATCTCGTCGAGTTTCCTTAGTTAGAAAACAGCTGGATGTTTTCTAAAGTATATAATCTACTACATAGCGGTTATTGAGTCAACTGTGAGTAGCATTTGTACACTACTAATGACAAATTTTTTTCACGGTCATCATTATCATTTTGCTATGATTTGCTTTGCTCTTTATATTTTGCTATCTATCATCATATATCTTGCACGATTCTGAATATGTTCTGCTAGTGACATTTGCTAGTAAGATTGATTTATCTGTCTATCTGTTACAACTAACACATATTTCTATTTATTTCATGTAGATTGTATCTCGTCTAGGGTATACCTCTCTTATAACATCTACGAGTGATAAAAAAATTATAAAAAGGAAACAGATTGTCGGAAAAAGATTATAAATGAAATCTAGAAATTTCTAGGAAATATCCGTCATAAACATAAGCAAAAGAAAAAAAAAGAGAAAAAATATTCATTATTGACTTTTTTTTCCATCTGTTTCTATGTTCTCTTTCACTCTCTCTCTCTCCCTTTCTCTGTTTTTTGCTCTCTATGAATGATTTATTCGAGAAAAAAAAAAGAGGATCAGATAAAAAGAATAAACCATTCTAATCGTTTAGTTCTTTTTCTATTAGTCTAACTATTTTTTATATAAATAATTCTATATGCAAGAACATGCATAAACAATGAATATATTTCCTCAATTCAATGATGAATTCATTGACGATCTATATAAAATAAAAATAGAATACACAACTAATTCATTAGAGTAGATATAATAAACAAGTTTAAATATATCATAACAGCTTAAGCATATTAAACATAAATGTATATATATATCTATATTTATATCACGTTATTATAGTTTCAAAACAAGAACTCTTGTGTAATGTGAAGAATAAGGAAATAGTAATACAAAAGATATTTACTTTAAATTGGTCACGCAATGTATGAAAATGAGGAAAAAAAATGGAAAGATTAATAATCATCCTTCATAAAGGATTTTTAATAAGAAGATTATATAAACATTGTTTTTTGGAGCGAAAATAAATCCTTAACAACAAATATTAATTAATCTAAAAATAAAAAAAAATATAATATTTGAGTTTCTTTGCCTTAATATTAAATGTCTTCTCAAAATATTCGTTGATCAAACTTGATCATCTATTTTTTTTTCTCTATTCAAAAATATCTAAATAAAAATATGGAAGAAGAACATTCTTCAATGAATAATAATTCAAATGAATTTATTCATATGACATCATCATTAAATTCTCGTCGCTTACAAATTCGTCGTGGTATATTAAGACATACATCAACATATCGTTCGTCACCATATAATTCATCATTGTCTAATTTAAGACAACGACAAACTTCTCAAGCAATTAGTAATTTAATCACTAATATTGAAAATCCAATGAATATTGATACTTCAATCAATGATGATCAAGAAGAAATTGAAATAGTTGAAAATAATTTTCATGATCAAACTGATAATGAACATGAAAATAATCACCAGGATGTATTTACGAATGTTTCTAATATAACACCAGTTGATTTAACTGTTACCAATGGTAAATTTCTATTTGAATCTGATATAATTTTTTCATCAAATTTTATTTTTTTAAAGAAAATAATGATTTTGATCAAGAACAAGATCTATCCTATCAATCATTATCAACTGTTGATTTTGATCCAGATGATGATAATGAACAAAGATTTTATTATACATCAACATCAATACCAATCTATGATTATTCATCAACAACTGAACCATTAATTATTCAAAATCATCATAATATTGATACAATAGAACATCGATATTATGATGAATATTCACCATCAATCATTGATGATGATAATGATGATGATGAAGATTTAAGTATTGAAATAATATTAGAAAGTTCACAAAATAATTCTTTATCATCAATACCAATTTCAACATCACGACGAAGACGTTCAATTATTCCATCAAATATTCGAGGTTTACGTTCATCTGATATATTAAGTATTCCACAAAAAATTTATAGTTCACTTAAACAACAAATCAATGATAAACATCAACAAACAATATTAACAAATACACAATGTTATATTTGTTTAGAAGATTTTCAATCAATTGATTCAATTAAAATACTTAATTGTCAACATATTTTTCATACGTAAAGAGATTTCATGTTTTCTCAAATTAGTTTTTGAATATTTATTTTAGTCATTGTATTAATGAATGGTTACGTAATCATTCGAATTGTGCGTATTGTCGAACAGCAGTTCGTATTGATCTATTACGTTCATCATCAACAACAACAGGACAACGACGACGAATACGTCCAAGACGAAATAATCATTCTATATCAAGATCATCAACAAATGATTCAATTCAACAAATATCGAATGAATCTTCGATATTAGAATAATTATATTTTTTACCGATATTCTGTTTATTAAATTGAATAATACATTAGTATTCGAAATATCTGCATAGATTTTTTTCGATAAGAAATTAAATATTATATATTTTTGTTACATTCATATCTTTCTGTTAATTAACTATAGATAAATATTTATTCAATCTACAATATTCTGCATGAAGAATGGCGAAAAAACGTTTTTTTTTCTTTTTTCTAAATAAACTAATATTTCTCTACATTTTGTATTTAGTTAAATAAATGAAAATAAAATAAAATAGAGACAATGATATCACATGATGCACTTAAAACGGGAATTTATATAAATTAATCTTTTGATTTTTCACATGGCCAATCAGCTAAACATACAGATTCATTTGACTTATACAATCCATGTTGACGAATTACTTCAATTGCTCCATCAGGAACAATATATTTAACACTACAACCGTTTGCCAATTGTTTTCGTATATTTGTTGCTGATATATCATTAACAACCCAATCTTGTATAACTTCAATATTTTGTTTCCAAAGATCAGGCATACCTTCTTTAACATCTGGTGTTGTAGCACCACCTTTACCGGATTCTGGAGCACTTAAACGAGTTATACAAGCAACACCATATTTTGTCATTATATCATCAATATCTTGTGGTAACCAAACATCGGCTTTTAACATTGAACGTACAACATCAGCACCTGTATAAGAGAATAGAAAATAATCTATTATAAGAAAACAAAATCATATGAAATGTTTCGAAATTAACCTGATAAATAACGTAGTTGAGTATTTTCACCATATTTCTGTTTAACAATTTCTTGATGATGATCAAGTGCTAGTTTTGTTCGAGTCCATGTTGGTTGTTCTGCTTCCCAACTGTCAACACGACGCCATTTATCACCTTTTAAAGCTGCTTGAAGCATTTCAATACGATAATTTGCTTTAACTAAACCTGCTTTACCATAAGAATCACTTACTGGAGATACGATTCCTACATAAATTGATTATTAAAATATGTTTTTAGTTTAGAGAATGTTATACAAAAACCTTCAAGAACTTGAATTGAACGATTATGATAAAAATCACGAGCTAATTCAAGCATATGTAAATGAGCAATTGTTACTGGATTAAAAGAACCAGTTAAAAGTATTACAATGCGTTTAATCGGAGGTGAAACTAAAAGACAAAAGAAAATCGTTTGTGAAATATTTTTCTCGACTATTGATTTTTACTAAAATTTATTCTATTCCAATATTACAAAATAACAAAAAAAATGTTCTTTTCTTTTTCTTATGATTGATTTCAGTTGTCACAGGTAACGTTCATAGTAAGCAAAAGATATTCATAAAGATGAGAATAGTATATGGTACATATGTATATGACCTCTCGACGAAAATATCTACACTCATTATACTCTTCATATATGGCCTGACACATTTTGAGTAGACACATACGAAAGTGAGAAGAAAAAGAATTCAACTAGGCTTCTTTTTACATCATTTCATATCACTTTTTTTTCATTTATATATACTACACTCAATATTAAAAAGAAATGGATAAGTTAAAATTCATTCTATTCGGAATATTTTTTATTATATTACCTAATGAACGAGAAATAAATGCAGGTAAGAATAATTAATAAAAATATACTTACATTTATCTCGTGGTATTTGACATTGTTCTTGATCAAACGGTGCAGATTCATGCTGTCTAGCTTCAACTGCTTTCTCTGCATCATGTAAAGTTTCATCAGACTTTGTTGAGGCCATCTGAAAAGAAAATAGAAATACTTCTTTTTTTGTGTCGATCGCGTCGTATTTTATAGTCTGAGAATGGAGAAAGAAAGTAAGAAGAAAGAGAAAAAAATCCTGATGATTTTTCGCAGAATTCTATTGTTGGAATATATTTATGACTCATAATGAATTTCATATAATTGCACAATAGAGATTTCGCATGTGGCAAGTGTTTCTGATAATAACATCAAGGATTCTTTATTTATATTTTAGTGCAAGAACTTTATGGCCAATCATCAGGTCGTATAAGATCTCCAAGTATGATTGTCAATCCATTGAATTTAAAAGAACAATATAAATTCACACGTAATAAATCTCCATCATTTGCTCAAGCACGTCGTTTTCGTTCTGATCAATTAGCGCGTGATAATCGTGATCAAGGTCAACCATATTCACATCAATCTCAACTTTTCTCATCGAACTATCATTCATACAGTGGAATAAATCCAAATCTAGGTATGTCAAATCAAGAAGGATGTCGTTTAACAAACAATTATTGTGCACATGATTATCAATGTTGTTCAGGAAAATGTCGATGTGTTCGATGGTCTATAATGGGGAAAATGTCTTGTCATAAAAAATGTTTTTAAAATGAAAAGTTTTTTTATTCATATTTGTTAATCATTTCTAATAAAAAAATAGTTGATTAGTAAGGAATTTTTGCTTTATTCAATCGATTAACAAGCCAGAGGCTAGCAGAAATAAAATATGTATACAAGAAAATGAAAAAAAAAGGATTGATCAGTCATCTAATTGGTAGTTGATAGATTAGTTTCTCATGCCTGGTGCAGGAAGTTTTGGCAAACCAAATTCGTCAACCATGACACCGTCCTAAATAAAGAGTGAATAAACTAAAAATAAATAAACAAATGAATAAATACTTTAGTTGTTGAAGATGCATGACCACCATCAAGTGGTTGAACAGGAACACTAGGTGCGTGTAAGTCATTAAACATAGCACCAGAATCCATACCAAATTCTTCTTCAGCAAGACCAGCCAATTCTTTAAGAAATATTAAAAATGAATGAAAACAAAAATCGATTTTTTTTATGATATCATACCACTTTCAAGATCAGCATCAGTCATATACATATCTTGACCGATTGGTCTGCTAAACATATCATTCATCTCCTCTTGATCAAGAAGTTGATCATCAAGATCATCCATAAGGTTCTAAAATACACAGAATATTCAAATAAGATTTTATGTATTCAAGGTCAATACTCTTTAATTCGATAGTCACATTTAGTATTAATAATCTTATAGTGTAAAGAATAAAACTTATTCTATTTGTAATAAAAACAAAAGTCATTCTCATGGAAAGTACTTTTCAATCATCAACTCATTCTGCTATTTGATATATTATAAATATTTTAATTTAATTTTTCTATAGAACAAAAAAATGAATTCAAGTAAACTTACTTCAACTTTATCAGGTTTTAAGTCTTTATAACCTTTAACCAATTGTTTTTTAGCATCTTTTAATCCATTGAACTAAAATGAATATATTATTATTATTATTATTGTTAAAAGAATATTTGAGATTGTAATACAATTTCTTTTTGTGTTTGAATATTGCTAACAGCAAATGCAGTTGCACTAATATTACCTGCTTGTCCTTCTAATGTCTGACGTTGTCTTTCATACCTAGAAGAATTTAGGTATGAAATTTAATGAAAATAAAATATTTCTATGAATTGTTTACATTTTCTTTTTACTTAAAAGAGCCATAGCACGTGCTTTTTGACCAGCCTAAATTCAATCAGATGATTATCTTTTATTTTTTTATGAAAATAAAATTTACTTTTCTAGCAGGAGGTAATTTACTATATGCTTGTAATTCTAAATGGTAAATAAAAAGAAATGCGGAATAAAATATTGGTTCAATAAAAAAAAAAGGAGTTTAATAAACCTTGATCAATTGTTGCAATTTGTTTATTCAAAGTTTCTACACGTGCATCAAGCGTGGCTGACGTATCATTTAATGTTGTTTTTGGTACAGTGGTACCTTTGGATGCACCAAAAAGTCGATTCATTTTTAATAATAAACACAGAAAACTTTCGAAGTGAAAATAGAAATGAAAACTTCAATCTAAAAAACCGTGTTTATCAATGTAAGAAATGATTCATCGATAGGAAGGCATCACAAAAGTAAAGAAACATTTTGACTAATAAATGACGCTGGTAACGCAAAGAAAGTTGATATAGATTGTTTTTAATAGAAAAAGAAAATTTTCAAGTGTGATTATCATACTATGAGTCATGAATGGATTGTATTTTTATTTATCAATAGGAAAACAGTAATAATAGATGGCGCTAACTGATTTCAAAACAAAGTTGTCTTATTACGACGTTTAATATTCACAGACACTTCAACAAATTAATTTTAGAATTGAAATAAAATCCATAGTAATAATCAATCAAAACAAAATAAAACTGTGTTTTTCAAATTGATATTCACATCAGCATTACAGAGCAATAATTGCTAGACTTACGCAAAGAAAAAGTATATATAGCAAATATTGAGACTATATGAGATTTTTATCAATATACTGTGTAAGATATATGATCGTTAAATTCCAATTGAAATAAAGATGTATTGCTTTACTGTAAATGATATAGTTGTATTACAAATCAAAACAATTATTTATCGCTAATATGTAGCATAAAACATTTGAATTCATCTGATCAACATCATAAAAGAAGCAACAAATGTGATGTAAATTGAATCGATCAAAGTCGACATGACATTTTCCTATTTAATATTCCTATTAGAAACCAGACTAAATACGAATAAAATACTATCGTTACAAATTTCTTCCGTTAATTTGTGCAGATTGTTGTAGTCTAAATAATTGTGTCGCGTGCATTATGTCGGATAAAAGAAATGCAGCTACTTCCTGTTTCGATTGCTAAAAATAATAGACTACCCTATACTCATTATCATTCTCAAAACATTCATCTGATGTATTTTCTTTTTGCATTTAACCTCGACATCGAGTTATTAACTTTTCATTGCATTATATTGTTTGACAATTTTTAAATGTATGGAAAACTAAGAATATAAAAACAAAACATTTTTCGGAGATTTATAAATACGATGGATCAAATTATGTGTAAGGTATTATTTAAATAGTCCTTTGAGAATTATTGGTTAGCTTCATTAGATATCTAAATTAACTTTATTTTAACGACGGAAAATGTTTTTTTAAACTATAATTGTAGTTCTCTATGCTTGGAATGATTGATCTGAATAATAAAAAAAGATGTAGTGGATTAAATCATGTTCAGTATACCCATTAAACACTTGATTCTGTGCTCGATTATTTATCTTATTAATGCTTTATTTGCTGCTTTTACAATCGAGGAGATTAATAAATATATATATAGCTTTTCTCATTTTTATTTGTCCTTTATTTGTATGTTTTCTTCGGTTTTTTCTATAAAAACAATATAGCTATGTCTAGATAAATACTGCATTTTTATAGTTTTTGACAATATATAGTTGACTTCTTTATATACGCTAATATTAATATAGAAGGAGAAACTATTACTCGACATTTTTCTAGTATTTTAAATCCAAAACTCATGGGATCATATCAAACTGTTAATTCCGTATCTTTATCTATACTTATAAATATTATTATAAAATGTATTATCGAATCACTGGTTTGTTTCTGTACAATTGTTTTAAATATACTTATTATAACAAGTTTACTCGGTATAAAACGACTTCGTACAACGCAACATTTTCTTTTAATAAATGTTTCATTCGCTTGTATATTCTTTTCTTTATCATGTATTATTTCAATAAGTTTAACCATATCTACTCTTTATTCTAAAACTATTAATTCATATATATGTCAATTAATTGGTTTTATTGTTATATCAAGTTGTCATTGTTTAATGTTTTCATATACATTAGTAACATTTATTCGATTCTTAACAATTATTTATCCATTTAATAAAAAAATAACTTCAATTCAATATATTAAAATCTATTTAATTATTAAATGGATATTAGCTTTTATTTTACCAGGTATAAGTTTAATTTTACCTAATCAACAAATTATATTTCAACCAAAAGCAAGACTTTGTACTATTAGTCAACAATCACCAATATTATTTATATCATTTTGTACTGGCTATATTATACCTCTTATACTTATATCATCAATGAATTTAATTACTTATATAAATGTCGCATGTTCACGACAAAAACTTGGTCTATCACAAACAAAATTAACTCGTTTAAATAAACGTAAACGTCGAAATTTACGTTTATTAAGACAATTTTCATTATTTACAATTATATTTCTTTTTGGTTGGACACCATTTATTTTAATTGAAGTCATTGATAAAGAAGAAAAACTTTCGGATATATTCTATTTATATACACTTATCTTACCATCGATATGTATTTTAATAGATAGTAGTGTTATATTACATTGGAATAAAACAATTTATCAACAAATTCAATTATGGAAACAAATATTATTAAGAAAAACTGAAATAATTAATGATGAACGTGATTATCATGTCACAACTCATGAAATTACTTTGATGAGTAGAAATTCTTGATGTTTAAATAATTTGAGAGAACCTGTTTTCGAATTTTGTTTTTCAAAAAAGTATATGTCAACAAATAATATGTCAATGTTTTAACGGAATTAGAAAAATATGTTCGATTTCAAATCATCAGTTCTTTCTCATATATGTATAGTCACATTTTCTTCTCTCATGGTCAACAATCATATTACTTCATTTCGTTTTTTTTCTATGTTGTTGTGTTTTTTCGTATTTTATAATCTAACTGTTTTTTTGAGTAAAGACGATGACAACGCTTTCTCCACTTATATTTAAAACCGCTGGTTAAAAGTGTAAGAAAAAAAAAACGAGAAAGAAAGTCTGCTTATTTTTATATTATTCTGTTTTGTTTCAATTCCAAGATTTGTACACATATAAATGGCAGATGCTGAAGATCCTCAAAAAATTACTCGATTTCGAGAATCAGTTGATATTCAAGAAATACCAAGACAAGGACATGAATCACAATCAATGCTCGATGAAAATTCGAAAGAAACATCAGGAAAATCAAAATCCTGTGTAATTTTATCTCTACATATAATCATTCAATTTAATATTTCTTCTTTTTTTTAGGTCAAAATATTTAAAACAAAACAAAATATTTTTATTATGGTTGTTCTAAGTTGTGTTGTTCTTGGAACCGTAAGTCGTATATTATTCAGTACAGAAAGTATGCAAGTTTTTCCGAGCAAAATATTATATTTGATATTCTTTTTTTTTTCTTCAACAAATAGACATTGATGATGATTCTCTTACATTTAATGATATATGTGAAATTGGTACGAAACAATGTGATTCAAGAAAAAGTCTTGTTTGTAATCAGAGTCGATGTCAATGTGACTATTCAACTACATATTGGAATACTAATTTACTGACATGTCGTAAGTTCATTTCTATTTGAAAATAAATAATTTTCAGTTTTTTTTAATATATAGTTCCACGTGTTAATTATTCTCAAGCATGTCAGTTTGATAATGAATGTTTGCCTACACTTATTTGTCCGAATATATCAGGTGTATGTAATTGTTCAGAATATCTACCTAAATTAGTTTGTAACTGTGAGAATACAAAATATTATGATCCAATTCTATCACAATGTGGTATGTATAAAATATTATATATATATTTCAATTTTTATAAGTTTACGTTTTTCTTTTAAATAGTAAATCGAGCATCAATCTATGGTTCATGTATAACATCAGCTAACTATACATGTCTTACATCACTTCTTTGTTATAAGGGTAAATGTTTTTGCCCCAGAGGCATGCAATGGAATTACACAGAGACAATTTGTACTAAAAACTAATAGTTTTTTTTATCTCATTTTTCTTCTTTGTATGTTGCATTTAATATATATGATAAGATTTTTTTTGTGTGTTTATTCTGATGTCTGCCAAATGATGTTTCTGGCAAATTTACTATTGTATCTTTATATTTTGTTTGATGAGCCATATTTTTGTATCTGTGAAGCAGATATCTTATTGATGATTAATATAATGTAGAAAAAATAGCGAAGAATCTCGAAGAGTTAATCGAGCATTGACGACAGATATTCATAAATATCTTCTTTATCTGAATAGCTGCATACACAGACTACATATATTTCTTGATCATAGAAATGGCTCGCAAACTGATTATATATGAAATCATACTAATAATATTGAATATTTATTGGTGTGATGGAACAATTAGTGGTACACGTGACCAGGTAGTATATCTGTATGAGATACACATATATATGAAATTCATTTACTGTTGGTAATAGATTGTTCTCGCAAATTTTAAAGCACAATTATCAAAAGCTCGTACATTAAAACAAGCTCTTGCTATATATGCTGATTCAAGTGTGAATAATAAACATCAAGTAGCTATGCAAAGTATTATTAAAACTTAAGAGAAGTTTGTTTTTGTTATCTTTGAATTTTATCTTCTAGCTGATATTCGTAAACTTGAAAAAAATATTGATACACAATTGAGTGGCTTTCAATTGGCAGAAGGTTAATTAAAAAACCTTACTGATTGTTTTATATATACATATATATTTGTAGATGATAAACTTGTTCCATATGTAAACGGTGGATGTTTACCTCGTATTACATGTGTTCCTGTTTATACTCAAGAAGTAACAACAGGTGGTATTATCTTTCCCAATTGTGTTGAAGTTCATCGATGTTCTGGTTGTTGTCAAGAAGCACAATTTTCATGTGAACCAACTAAAATCGAATATATTTCATTTAGTCCTGTAAATAATTTTCTCTCATAGAATTATTTTCAAAAAGAATCGCTTTTTTTTAGATTGTTAAATTTGAACATGGAGAAGGATCTGCTTCACCAATAGCTGCCTTACAACCATTTAAAACAGAAAATCATACAGAATGTACATGCAAATGTAAACTTGATGAAAATGCTTGTCCAAGCAGTGCTCAAGTATTTTAAATAGAATATATATATAGAATATTAATACAAGAATTTTATTTAGATATTGGATCGTGAATTATGCCGTTGTAGAGAACAAGCATGTTTTCCTCAATGTCAAGCAATGCAACGTTGTCAATTACTTAATACACAAGAGAAACCATCATGTGTATGTAAACGACCTATTCCAGGTCAAAATGGGGCACACTCATGTTCTTCGGGTTATCAACCTGATGCTCGGTGCAAGTCAGTATATATTATCTTATTAATCATTTCTATAAAATTTTTGTTTTTCTTTCTAGGAAATGTATGAAATATCCATGAAGATAAAAGACAGAAAAGATACATATATATATATATATATTCTTTTGACAATTATTTGTTATATGATATTATGTATAATAAAAATATATAGATAAATAAATATATATATCATAGATATATGCGAAATATCATGAGTCAAAAAATGACAGTCATGTTATCTATCATTATTGAATTAAGGCGTTATATATATATAAGGGATTTTTCCCATATTTGTTACTTGTATAAGTAGAAATAAATGTATCCATTTCATAAAAAACAAAGTATGACGAAAATGTATTTGTTAACAATATTTATTTGGGTTTTATTGGTTAATTATATGAATTGTGATGAGGTATGATGAATAGTGTATATTTGAGAAAAGAAAATTTAATATTTTATTCAGACTAAGTATCAACATGCTGAAATTCGTGCTCGTTTGTCAAAAGCGAAATCAATTCGAGATGCTTTGGTTGTTCTTAAAAGTTCAGGCAAAAAGGGTCGTATGGGTTTGTATAATATTTTTAAATTAGTTTTTGTTTTATTCAATATATATATACTTTTATTTTAATTAGCATTACTTTCTCCTGAGTTATTAAAAAAAGAACAACAAGATATTCAAAATACTGCTCAACAATTGAGTAGAGGTATTTTCATATCATAAGTTATGGTTTTAAAATTTTCATGCTTAACTTAGATGCACATTCAACAATTGAACCTCGAAATGGTGGTTGTGAACCTCGTGTTATATGTGAAGAAGTACCTGTTGATCGTGCATCGAATAATAATATGGTATCATTTCCACAATGTCTTGAAGTACATCGATGTGGTGGTTGTTGTCAAGAACCTCAGTTTCCTTGTGTACCTGTTCGACAAGAACCAGTCACATTTAGTCCAGTAAATACAACCAAAAAAAAATTCTTTTTCTATATGAAAAAAGTTTTCTTTTATTTAGTTATTATTAATTTCTTTGGATGATACAGATCGATATGAAGTTAATCGTCCATTAACAATAATGAATCATACACAATGTGAATGTAAATGTAGTAAAACAGAAGATCAATGTCATCGCGAAGGCAAAGTAAGAAAATTTTTAGATTTATTTATTCGATTAAAAAATAAAATAAAAAAATTTCTTTTTTTCAAGACACTTGATTCAACATTATGTCAATGTATTCAACCACGTTGTACACCTGAATGTCTTATATCATCAACATGTTCAATAGTACCTGGTAGTAATATACCACGTTGTGCTTGCCGTCGCCGTATACAAGGACAAATAAGTAATTATTGTTCAGCTGCCAATCAACGACCAAATTCAATGTGCACGTAAGAAAAAAGATTTTCTACAGCAAAAATATTATTTTTAAATTTATTTTCTTTTAGACGTTGTGAGACAATTAGTGGTTAACATATTTTCATGTTTGATTAAATTATTATAAAAAAACAAATACATTCTCTTTTCTCTCTTTCTTCTTAAAAATATAATAATAAACTTATTTTGATTGATTAAATCTTTGAATAAATACGATCCAAACAATAAAGGTGGATATTCATAGGAGAGTATATGATAGAATAGATGAAAAATGAATTTTATTATTAGAATGAAATATAGTCATAAATTATGATATGTTGTCATTATGCCGATGACTGATCGATTTTTCTACGTTACTATGTAATTGTTCATTATTATTATTAATATTATTATGCATAAAATGATTGATCGATTCTACTATTTATATTATCATGATAGAATAAGATTTAACATATCTATATCGACTAGACTATCAATCTATTTTCAAAGAATAATTTTTATCTTCTGATTAAATCTATTTATACTATTTTGTTCTAGAAATCATCATAGTATTGCTATAGAAAAATGAAAACATTAATTATGATTAGATTCATTAGAATTAAATCTATTTTGACTATAATATTTAATTAGATGATTCATTTTTATAATAAAACCTGTTTGTTCTTTGATGAAAACATGTAATGCCTGAAAATTGTTTAATTTACAATCGTGAGAAAAGAAAAAAGATTAGTTAATACAATAAATAGGTATATGTGTACAAGTGCTGAAAGCCCCGGAAAACGAACACAAAGTTCGATCTATTACACATAAATTCTAGCTTGGTTAAAAATGAAAGCTTATTGATTTTCATCATTAGGATTGACTGTTGTTGATGTTCGTCGACTATCGTCGTGAAGAACCATAGTAGGTGTTTCAGGACGAGAACGTAAACGAACACGTCTTCTAGTACGTTTTAAACCACCACCACTAATATGGCTAAGCCATCGATTATTTGTATGTGACACTTTTCTTCTACGAGGTTTTATATTACTTGATATTGAAGTATGAGAATCTTCAGTATTTGTTGTTTCTGAAAGAAAAAAAAAATCCTTTTTTGATGAAAATAAAAAAAATCTATTCATTTTTACCAATATCATCATCATCATCATCATCGTCTTCATCGTCGTCATCATCATCTACACCTTTAGGTGGATCACGTACACGAGTAATTAATTCTGCTAGATCAATAAATTTTGTTGCAGTTGATTCTTGTTTACGCTAAACACAGGAAAAAGAAGAAGAAGAATATTTGAATGAAAAATTAGAATTTTATATTAACTAATCGTGATTGTTTTTCTCTCATTGTCTTAAATTTTTGTTTCAGAAAAACTGTATCATATGATTCTAATTTTGACCAACCATGAAAAACAGCTTTTCCATGATGATAACCAACATCCTGTAATTTAATAATGTTAAAGAAATTAAAATTTCATAGGAGTACAAACTCGAATTTCATCAAATAAATTAAAATGTAATGTTTGATAACGATCAATGGGCGGACGTAGATATTCACAATAATTAGAATTTTTTACTATTTCTAATTGTCTTTGACATGATACATAAGCAAGACGAGTTTGAATTTCACTTAATTCAGGTACTTTAACAGGAGTTGACCAAATATTCCAACGTTTATATAAAATCCACCAACCTAAATTAAAAATTTTTGTTTTTGAATTTATATTCATTAAAACTCTATCTCTTTCATACCGGAAAGTTGATCACCAAAATTATAAAAATTCTGTTCATCTTGTGCACCAACATCCACAGCAAGAACGGTATGCGCACCGAGTTTATACATCACATCAGCTAAAAGATTTTATTTATTTACATAAAAAGATTCTGTGCTAACTATTATTGAATAGATTCCTGGACAGTTGTTGTTCTTTTTTTGAAATTTAGAACACAATTAATTACCTCGAATATTCCGCTAGTACTCTATGTTGTAATTTATCTAATAGAAATTTGCTCATATAGAATATATATTAATTAATCATAAAAAATAGCTTATTTCTTTATCATGCTAAGTAATAAGAGTAATTTCAATTCGATTCAAATTTTTATTTAGTAGAAAATCTTACCCGGCAAATTATTTACATATCCGCCATCAAGTAATAAATGTCCATCATTTGGATCACATAATCTATCATACCGAAAAAATAAAATTTTTTACTTCTAAAATCTATATAAAAGTTAACTTACGGAGGAAAATAACCTGAAAGACTCATTGATGCTCTCACATACCGCCACAATGATCCTATAGTTATATAATTAATAAAACTCATAAATGATATACAACAGTAAATTAGATAAGATTATCACTTAGAAAAAGACGTATGATGTGCTTTTAGAAACTGTCCAGGAATCTGTGATATAAAAGATAAATCAATTCTATTCATTGATTATTTTCTTTAATCTACTGAAATCTTACCAGGAAGATTGTTCATATAGCACCCATCTGAATAAAATAAAATAAAATAAAATCGTAGATTTGTTTTTTTGTTCTTTCAATTTTTTTTTCTAAATGTTTTTTTTTTTTACATTTTTAATTTTCTCACCTAAAAGAAGATGTCCATCATTCGGATCACACATAGGCGGAAGATAAAAAGCATAAGTCATTGATGCACGTACATAACGCCAAGCACTTCCTGCAGAGAAAATATGGGAACTCTCATACCTAAGTGTAATTTTTGCAACAGCATACGTCTTTTTCATTGTTCTTTTTTTTTGTTTTGTTTATACATATATGAAAAAAACAATTTATATTACCTGAAGTATGTACACGCATCTTTGATGCTGATATATCAGTTGTAATACAAAAAAATGGAATCCAGAGATCTTCGATTTGTACATCGAGTAAAGCTTCTTCAATAGTTTCATTAAATCCAGCTCCTTAATAGACGAAACAATTCATAGGTTATTTATTCGTTTTCAAAATATAAATTATATATTTATTTACCTGTGAACATGCTGGTTATTGGATATGTTAAATCAATTATTTTTCTCCAAAAAGAGGTCATTTTCTACATAAAATAAAACCAGATATAATAAAATAAAATCAATTAACGTAATTACTTTGCACCATTCCCGAGCTCGGTCAATGAAACCTTTGGTATTTAATTCATCAGCCCATATTGCTCCCATAAGTGCTCCAATACTTGTACCACCAATTAAATCAATTGGTATACCAGCTTCTTGCATAGCTTGAATTATTCCAACATGTGCACAACCTCGTGCTCCACCACCACCCAAAACAAGACCAATAGCTGTACCAGTTAAAAATCGAGACATACGAGCAAAATCTGTTGTTGGATCTGGATCTGGTTCAAGTAAATCTGTATAATCGTTCTAAGTATAAAATATATATTAAGTGGAAATGTATTTAAAGAAAAGCTGGTTTTTCATACCCAACATTCTAAATTGACATGTTGAAAAACACGATCGGGACATCGAACATGATGATGGAATGTACACCAATTACGTTCTTTTAACCATTCAGCAGTACCTTTGGGTTTTGTACTACCCATACGATGTAAAAGAATTAATTCTTTTTGTGCTCGAACTGCTATTCGTTCCATTTCAGTTTCAACCTATTTAGAAATCGATATGTTGTATAATTCATGTATAAAAATGTAAGTTATAAGTTCAACTTTTGCGACTCCCCGCCCCGCCACGGGAAAAAAAGCTGACTTTTCTGTAGTTTTTACATAGAGAATATCGTTTTTCATGAGAGATAAAGGTTGAGATTTTTCGATATCTTCTCCTGCCTGCAAGGCTTATGAACCGGAGTTAAAGCTCGAGAGCAGGTTATATAATGATTAGACATCGTGATCAAAGCTCAACGATTACTTTTCTTTAGTAATCGTGGTGAACATGTAAGTTCCATATTTTAGCCACAAACGGACTACGCCGACAAGCTTTTTTTTATCATTATTCAGAATCAGATTTCATATTAAAGCCTTATAGTATTAATTGCAAATGCTAAAAAGCTGTTCTAGCCATACCATGCGAAACAATCAAGATTGTTTTGAAGTAGAACTAAGAGAAATGATCATTATTTAATTTCAAACTAGATACATGTTATCAAAATCTTTTTCATATTTGGGATTTTGTCTGCCTAGATCAACCATAGATTCTATTCAAAATAAAAAATTTCAAATAATCTCAATGACTTCACTAAACGTAAAAAGAGTAACACCTATTCGTTTCTTCGAAATATTATTTCAATACTTAAATTAATAATTAATATTATAGTCTAGAATATACAATACTAACTGAGCCTTTAACTGGTTCTTTCCATCCAATACCAACAATAAGTATACAATCAGCTTGTCGAAGTGATCGTTTTGTCCATGGTGTTAATTGTTTATCGCATTGATAAACAACAATTTTATGTACTTCTTCTTGTTGACCAAGCCATGCACTTAGACGATAATCATTAATACTTTCAAATGCACTATCACCAAAACGATCAATAATTAATTGTTGTGTTAAATGAAGTGTTGGACCTTGAAATATTTTAAAAAAAAGGAAAAGATAAATTATTATATAGAAATATAGTCATTTTGTTTTTCTTACCAATAGCTAATAAACTATGTACAAGTTCACAAGTAAATGAATCAAGTGGGACGTCATATGATGCAGCAACAATGGCAACAGTTGACAAATTTTTATTTAATGCTGTTGTTCGATCTTGAAATTCATCTAAAAATAAATTCAATAAAATAATTAATTTTTATCTCTTTTTATTTTAACTACCATCAGCTAATGGCATTGTTAAACCAACACTATTTGTTAATGTATTTTGCATAGTTCCATAGATTTTTTGTGATAATACATGAATTAAATGGGAAACAACACGTGGATGACGCCATTTGATATAATTTAAAAGTCCAGATGGAATTACAGCTAATTCTGTATCCCTATAAAACAAAAAAACAAATTATTTCTATTTTTATTAATCCCATTTATTTTTTTTTAAGGCTATACCGAACAGCAATGGTAGTTGATTGTCGAGGCATCTCCATTAATACTTCAATAAGACCAACCATTTCTCCACGGCCATGTTCACCAATAAGTTCTCGTCGTTTTTTATCTTGTGCTAATAAAACACTTCGAACACGACCATTGAGAACAATATAAACATTTTGTGGTTTATAATCTTGTCTATTTATTTAACAAAAGAGAAGAAAAACATAAACGAACTTAAATAAAAAAATGAATATTTTTTTTGTTTTTCATACCGATATAAAGCTTTTCCAGCTTCAACTAACATCCATTCAAGAGCAAAATCAATTTGTCGAACTAATGGAGACATTCGTTGGACCATCACTAAGATATGAAACAAAGACATACTATATACGATTCAGAAATAAAATACATTAACTTACCCGATGCTATTGTTAATACAAGGTTTGGTTGAATACGCAAAAGATCATACATGCCTTCTTTCGTTATTGTACAAATATCTGTCAAACCATGAGTTCGATATGTAAACAATGTTGGTTCTATAAATTATTACAATTTTTAATTTATAGAACAAAAAAACAATTCATTTTATTATACGAACCACCAGTAAGAACACTGACAAGGCCACTAACTTCATTTGCTTCGTTAGTAAACATTACACCTTTAATAATAATTAGAAGAAGAATAAATATCAAAAATTTGTTTTTATAATTAATATAAAAAATTATTTACGTTCTTTTTTAGCTTCACTTATTTCTTTCATATAAGCAGCTATGGAACCATGTATAACAAAATATAATTTATTCAATTGTTCACCTTCTTTTGCTAATGTATATCTATCAGGTAAACGATGTATATGAGCTTTATCATCAAGTAATGTAATATCTCCTTCAAAACCTATTAAAAATTAAATACATATATATATATATCGTATTTTTTCGATGAAAATATAATCTCTAACCAAGAGCTTTTGCTAAAGCTTCTCGAATATTTGGCCAATCAGCTTGTAGATTTGAATCATCAGCACGTTCATTATATTCACTTCCTTCACTATCACTACCAGAACCTGCTGATCTTGGATATGGAGGTATATAATCAGGCTAATGAAATATTCATATAAAATTCGAAAAGAAGAAAAAGAAAAATATACATCAGAAAAACTTGCACGTCGATTTGAAGCAAATGCATTTGCTGCTCGATTACTTGGTACATTTGGATAACTTATTTTATGTTTTTCAAAAAATGTTGTATCTAAAGAATTTTTTACTCGAGCACGTGCTGCTGCTTCTTCAAAATCAGGTTTCATATGACGACTTTCAACAACACTCATTGATCGTAGACCAGCAAAAGTAGTTGAACGCTTGTGTAATGGCATTGGTATAGATTTTGTTCGTTCAGCTATTGTTGGTATTGGAATACTTTCAAACTCATTCTGATGTTCAGCTATTTCCGGTGTTACTGTTGTTTCAGTTTGATCCGATGAGGGTGACGTATAAGATACAGTTGAAATTGATCGTGATAATCGACCATTAGCATTGTCAGTAAAATCATCTTCAGTAGTATTTAATGTATCAGTAGAAGCTCTTATTACTGGAGGAAGAGTCTTTGGTTGAACATGAGCGTGTTGACGATTAAGTTTAGGATGCTGACGATGAGGATTACTTTGAGTTCTAACAAGTGGTTGAGATTGATGATGACCAACAGCAGTTAATTCAGTTGTTAAACCCAAATAATCATGAAGAGCAAGAAATGTTACACGTTGAAGTCGTATCATCAGCATCTATATAAAATAAAAGTTCATTTTACTACTTATTTTCTAATGAAAACTTACTTGAATAATTCGAACCATACATTCAGGATATTCTTTAAAAACACCAAGAAAAGCTGAAGCAGGTAATTTGAGCACAATACTATCTTCAATTGCTTTGCAACTAACAGTTTTAAATGGTTTACTATGACCCTAAAATATCAACAAAAACTCAACAAAAATTATTGCATTTTAAACTTACAGTCATAACATCAACCATACTTAATAGAGAAAAAACTGTATCACCTTCAACACATTCTTTAATTAAATGTCGATGATGTCTCTAAAGATTAAATTTAGTTTTTCTTAAAAAAATGATGGATAGATATCTATAGATCTTACTTCATCTGTTATAAATACATGTAAAAGTCCTTTTTGTACAACATATAAACTATCATCAACATCTCCAATACGAAAAAGATAAGAACCAGCAACAAGTGTTTTACTTTCTAAAGATTTGCACAGTGCAAGAAAAACTGGTCGTTCAAAATGACCAAAAACTCTAGAAAAATGAACAAGAATTATATTCTTACTTGAACTGACATTAAAAATACTTCAACATACTTAACACTTTTTAATAAATAAAGTATTTCAGGTGGTATTTGATGTTGATTTGATGTATCGACTGGATCACCATCAGTATCAAGTAAAAACTCAGGAGGTTTACGTGGTCCTGAATAGCCTAACTCTGATGGAGATCGTTGATGAAATCTATATTACAAAAAAAGCATCAAATTTAAATAAATCAAACTTATTCTTTTCTATTCACCGTCTTGCTTTACGTCGAATTCGATTTTTAGCTGTTGATGAGTATGATCGTACCTTAGATTAAATATTAGAAAATTTGATTTTTTAAACGAAAATCTAAATTTTTACTGTTCGAAGAATTCGTTTTCCATAATGAAGTACTTTATCACGTTTTCGAAATCGATTAAGAGTTTCATTAGCTAAGAGAAATATTCCCATACATAATTATTTATTTTAAAAATTATATTTACATCGAACTTTAGCTTGAGATCGACGAATAAGATAATAAAGTAGAACAGCAACAATAAATAAACAAAACCCAACTATTGTACTTTCAATACGATCTCCGAATATCTGAGAAAATAATGATTTAGAATTTAACAAAAAAGAAACCCATAGATAAAACTCACTAAATGTCCAGCTGGAGATGCTATATATTGATAAATAGTATTGAAATATTTCGAAACAAAATTAGTAGTATTCATTTTTATTTACATCTACAAAGAAAATTGATAACTATTTTTGCTTTTGTTATCAATAGCAAAATAATTTTCTCATTCATTATCGAACATTTCTTTTCATTCAAATAATTTTTTTTATCAAGTTGCTTGTTTTTTAAATATATATATATATAAGAGTTTCTAGAAAAATTTCACACCGCTCATCGTGCATAAGAGAGAAAAAGAATAAAACGAAAAATGCTGGGATCTTTATATTTTTAGTTGCAATTAGTTAAAGCATTGGTAAATGCAAGCACATCAAAATCTATTCGTTTGCCAATAGGGCAGAAGAAGAAGAAGAAGAAAAAACCGAGAGAGTGAGAGAAAGTTGAACATTAATTTTAAAAAATTCGTCATTCGGAAGATCTGAGATTAAAAAAAAATAATAAAATTCTCATTAAAATTCAACAGAACAAAAAAAAATATTTTGTCATTCTTTTAAGATGTTTGTCGTTCATAAAATAACACGTATGCATTTGAAGAGACTATTCTTGTATTATCACTTATTAAATGAACAGATGAATCATTAAATTCATGCCATTCATTTGTAAATGGATGTTTACATTGGGCTATATAATGGCCACTATAAACTGAACCACTATGGTTTGAAATACCAATTAAATTATATGTTGGTATTGGTCCTAGAAAAGAAAATTAGATAGGGAAATATTTGTTTTATTTTATTTTATTTTACCTTGATAACTTTCTGACATAACATCATGTAATTTATCAAGTCTGAGGTTCGTGATTGGAAAATCTACATAGGTATTTAATTTTGCTCTACTATAGGTTTGGGAAAAGCGTTTTAAATGAAGAACAAGTATTTCAGGACATCTTTGAATTGATAGTTGTTTTGTACATGGACGTTTTTGTTTACATTTAGCGCACATCTTTAAAAAATGATTATGAAATAAGACGAATATTTATTTTATTAAATGAAAATAGTTTCTTACTGGTTTTTCATTCCCATCGAGTTCTTCTCTATTCATAAATAATTGAATACATTCTTGCAAACTTGTTGATGAT
Organism: Adineta steineri; assembly: GCA_905250115.1. Taxonomy (NCBI): domain Eukaryota; kingdom Metazoa; phylum Rotifera; class Eurotatoria; order Adinetida; family Adinetidae; genus Adineta; species Adineta steineri. The sequence continues at coordinate 591,730 of CAJNOI010000001.1, read as the reverse complement.
TTATCCTTAAAAAAAATAATTGTAAGTTTTTATGATTATTTATTTATTTATTTATTTACACGTGGTAATGGTATTGATAAATCCCAAAACATATCAAATGTAATCGATTGATATTGACAATAAGAACATTCAAGTGTACTTTTTAATTGTCCACCAAAAATATCTTAATTCATAAAAAAATAAAAATAAACAAAATTAATTTTAATAATATCTACCAATAATACGACTATTTTCAAAACGTAAACAACGTTTCCAACTTGCTTCTGCACGATCTTTTTCCCTGAATAATAAACATTAAAATATATAATGAAATCAAATATTCAATAAGATCTTATATATTTAGTAAATTGTAATGAATTATATCTGACGTAAGTATTATCCTTATATGTGATTATATTTATCTGGTAGATAATAAGACACTAATGCTGAACGATCGTGACAATATATAATTATAAATTTGATAATATTTTAAAGTATTTCCTTAAGTGCTCAACAATGGCATTCATTCTATATGTTAATCTTTACATTTGTAATAGTAAACTTTATTCAATTTCCTTAAGAACTAGCCGAGAATATGAACGATTATTCATAAAAATCTACAAGAGATATCTAAGGAAATTTTCTTGTAAGACTTTCATACTCTTAATCAAAATTATATATTGATCGAATAAAGATATAGTTAACTTATTTTGGTAATTATACCTCATTCGTTCCTCTTGTTTTTCATCGATTGTAATTGGAGTTGGTTTTTGTGATACACGATTAACATCTTCACTAAGACCTTGCAAAAGATATCTTAAAAATTCTTGTGAATCTTGTTCTCTATGATGAAAAAAAAACAAACGAGAATTTATTTCTTTTTTCTAAACTAAAATCAAATATTTCACATACGAATAACCAGTAAAACGTGGTGCAAATTTTCCAATTGTATTTTTAAATGAAGATGGACTAACAATTGATCGTCCTTCTGGTAAAAGCCACATTTTATGAATTAAATTTGCATATTCTTAAATAATAAATTAATATTAAAAAATCAATATTTTATTTTCCCCTTACCTTTCATTAAAACTCCTTTCATAACACTTGTTGTTGATTGATTTAAATGATTTTCAAGATCATCTTGTAAACAAAATAATAAGAGTGGTTTCGTATTTGATAAACATTGAAGTACTGAATTCATAAAACACTAGAAAATAAATAATATTTATATATGTTTATTCAAAAATTTAATATAAAAATTTTACAGTATTGCCGAGATTCTGAAGGCCACATAAACCACCACTACTTAATCTTGATTCATTAGTTACTGATGATGATGATGATTGATTTGTATATCGTTCATTTGATGAAGATTTCAATATTGGAGATTCATTATCGGTATAATTCGTTGGTCGAGAAGCGGATGATATACTATAAACAGTGACTGTTGGATTTGTTATGTATGGTTCAGTATAGCTATTATTGGCAATTTTATTTGTTTGAATATTCTACAGAAAAACAAGATTGATTGAAAAAAAAAGAATTGTTTTTTTATTTAATAAAACAAACTGATCGATCTTGACTTGGCAATCTTGTTGATTGTATAGTAGGGAAAATTGTTCTTGTCGGTCTTTCAGATGATAGTTGATTGAATCGACTTAGTGGTCGAGTTCGACTATTAGTTATTGTTGATGTATTCGTACTATCCGATTGGAAATGTTTTCCTAGGGATGCAACATTTGTATTTGTAACTGATCGCAATGGACGTGATGCTCCATTGTATATACTCGAATGAGTTGATGTTGATGATGTTAAATCGTATCGAGGTCCTTGTCGATTCATTCAATAACTTAGATTGGCGGCACCAGGTGGCCACCTGATTATCTAATACATTTAGATCTAAAACAATGCGTGTTGTTTTTTTTTATTTGATGAAAAAAGTTAATCTTTTATTTTTATTCTTGTTAATCATCGGATAGGTTTTTTTTTCGCTCTGTCAAAAACAATGCAATACAAAAAAACAATGAGATGTTACAATATTTTTCCTTGTATCGAATGCTTTAGAAATATGTATGAGGACGACGAGTTGTAAAGCGTGGATGATGTAAACGTTTTGTTGCTTTATTAACCATTGGAAATCTAGGAGAAAAGAAAAAAAAAAGTATGAATTTTATTAATAACAAAAGAAAAGAATCTCATGACATATTTGACATACTTAATTTTTGAATCATGAAATTGTGTTACATGTGGTCGTCGACATTCTTTGGCAGGTAAACGTTTTATTTTCATGATTTGAATAGTTGATGGTCGAGCACGATGTTTAGCTCCCATATCTCGATAACATTGTGTTACAGCTAATGCACGTGTTAAATCACGATATTCACGGTACATATTATGTGTACCGGAACGTGAATCATAACGAAGCCAGATACCAAAATTTTTAACTACTAATGGTTTACGTTCATTGACTAATTTAGCTTCAACGATTTCACCAGCACTTTTCTTGACACGTTTAAGTTGACGTAAAAAGAACCAAAAACGTGATTTAGCTTGAACTTCATCAGGTGCATAGATATGCATTTCGTAGAGTGGTGGTGTTTTTAATGCTGCTGATGGAAGCTTACGACCGATGATACGGTACTCACGAAGGTTACCTTTTGCTTTCATGATGATTTTTTTTTAGTTTTCTTATAGAGACTAACTAATTATCTAAAAAAAAGAAAATATACGTGAACAGATATGTAAGATTAACAAGCAAATGTAAAAGGGGAAAAAAACAGAAAATAAATAAAAAAAATATTTTATGGTAAACTATGGAAAATGATATGATTGGTTTTTAACATGTAGAGTTTTGTGTTGCTGGAAGGAGGAATAAATATGTAACAATTGAGATGTCATTCTATGACAATCAATAAATTCAAAATTATTATATTTTTTTAATTAAAAAAAAAACCCAACAATAATTGAGCTAATATTAATTTGTAAGACATATGTTTTTTTATTTTTCCAATATTTATTACAATTTTATTTTATCGATTAGTCAATCTTGTTTTTGCATTGCCCTCAGTATAATCGGTTTAGTATTCTCTATTCACATAGATGCATTTTTTTTTGTGCTCGAAAAAAGAAAGACGAGAATAAAGACAATCATCTTTTTTTTATCGCTGTCGTCATTCCGTTGACAAAAGCGCTCGCGCGCAAAGGGAAGAACGCGAGACAGAGAGAGAGAGATGGAGACAAGTAGCTAAGGGAAGGAATAAATTATTGTTGGGCGTGGTGTTTCTTCACATTCTTTCTCTCATTTTTTCTATTAGTTTGGAGTGTGCACACATTTTATATTTTCTTTCAGTATCGGCATAGTCATCTACTAGTTTCTTTTGAGTTGATTTTTATTGTGTTCTGTCAAATGTATATATATACTGGTTGCATGTAACTTATACTAGTGTTCAATGAATACCAATCGAAAATCATATTATTATAATCATCATGTTGATTACTTTTGATTATAATAATGACACAAATAACAACATCGGTGCCAATGGTTTACAAGTAAGGTTAATAATAATAAGAAAAAAAAAGAAGTAGAAGACGAAGACAAATATGCATTGCTCTTCTTTTCCCTGTTTTCTTTTTCTTTTCTTTTTTTTTCCCGTGAAAATCCTATTCAATGCTTTTAGTCTTTGTCTTCTATCCAGCTCATGCTTTCTTTAAGGTCTTTCTTCTTTTTTTTTTCTTCTTTTTGTCTTCGGGTGTTTTTTCCTCTTGCGTTTTATATCTATGAATGGATGAACAACAATTACATATATTTCTAACACAAGAGCGTGATCTAATGATGTGTCTATCTATGTAAAAGTAAGAGCGAAAGAAAGAATCATAGTCTAGAGCATGAATAAATTGATAATAAAAACTGCAATAACAGACAGGCAACAAGGACGAGAATGTCGTGAACAGAACCGGAAATAAACGTTGAACTGAAAAAAAAGCAGAAATGAGAGAGAGAGAGAGAGATAGAGATACAGAGTAAGATAGAAAAAAATAAACGAAGTTGCTTCATTAAATGAACGACATTTTATCGTGTTCGCATCATCCATCTTCTGATTTTAATTTAGACTCTCTTGTTATCAATATATAAGACGAGAGTCAAGTATAATTGTTTAGTGGAAAGGAAAAAAAATATATATAAGAAAAATCGAGAGAACAATTTTTGGGAATGAATTATGGGACAATACGAAAAATAAATAGTGTTCCCAGTTCAAATATGTCTTCTACTGGTGCGATTAATTCATATCCAAGTGAATATGAAATTCATCGATTATGTCAAGAACAAATACTTAAACAACGACAACGAAAATGTTCTCATATTCTTTCATACAGGTATTTTAAATAAAACATAAGTTTTCTTTTTTATTCTATAAATAGTAAGTAGATTAATTTCTTCTGAATGATAATGAGAGTATGGTAATAAGACCCAAAACATATGTGTATTTTGTTTATAATTGAAAAATCTTCTTGCAGTCATCAACAACTTTATGATAGTGGTATATTTCGAGGGAGAAAAGTGGATGGTGTTGTGGCAGCTGATGTAAACAGGATGAGTTGGTTGGTCGATTTTAGCTTATCGTCTTTCGCGTTACCGCTACAACCGATGCCTCGGCTTACGCGCAGAAAACAATTAGAGATAGGGCGGTAGCTATGGCGCGGCACTAGTTTTCTTTCTCTGACGCATGGCGTATGCGTATCCTCGTCCTAGCTTAGCTCGTTCGCTATTTTTCCCATTAACAGAACGGGAAGTAACAGAATAAAGATCTTGGCATCGTCGTTTACCTTGTTGTATTCTGTGTGACGGTAGTGTACAGAGGCAAATAATATACAAGGCCATGTCGACGTCATCTCTTCGGCAACATCAACGAAAATCGACAACAGCTAATAGTGGTCATTCTCCATTAGCTCGAAATAATAGTGCTGGCAATCCAACACAACATCATTCCTCATCAACATCATTTGCAACTCAAAGGTCATATAGATCACTTCCATCGCCAACAATGACAACAACAACAACGACAACAGCAACAGCAAATATTCTACATGAAGATAATCAAAATCAATTCAATGAAAAAAATTCAAATAATTTCTTTTATTTTGATCATCCAATAAATAACTTTCAAAATTCATCAATAAATCAAAATATTAATGATTTACATATGCCACGTTCAACACGTCATCTATGTGGTTCAATTATTCCTTTACAATCATCAACACCATCACCAAATATTGATCAACAATCGATAGAAAATGATACTCCAAATTCACCAATTTTTTCTCCTCTTCCGTTTCGAAAACTTGATCTTAAATATAGGTCTCATTTCTTTTCTATTATTATTATTATTATTATTTCAATTATTTTAACATACATAACACTAATAATATTTATCCTATCTATATATATTTTTTTTTCTTCATTTAGAAATTTGGGTCGTAATGGATTACGAGTATCTCAATTAGGCCTTGGTACTTGGGTTACATTTGGCGGACAGATATCAGATGATGTTGCAGAAGAATTAGTTACTGTTGCATATGATAGTGGAATTAATCTATTTGATACAGCTGAAGTTTATGCAGCTGGAAAGTAAGACTTTTTTTTGCCTTATATGATTATCTATATGTTTTTCATATCGATATGTAATAGAGCAGAAATAACACTTGGAAAGGTTTTAAAAAAGAAAAAATGGAGAAGATCAAGTTATATTGTATCGACGAAATTATTTTGGGGTGGAAAGTATGTAGATAGATATAGATATATACATATATGTAAATAAAGATTATTGCATCGAAAGAATGTTGTTTGATTTTGTAGAGCCGAAACAGAAAAAGGACTCTCAAGAAAACATGTTATCGAAGGTTTAAGAGCAAGTCTTGAACGTTTACAATTAGATTATGTTGATATTGTATTTGCTAATAAGCCTGATACATCAGTACCCATGGAAGGTAAATAAAATATTATTGGAATAACATTATTTATTATTTATTTTTCAAAAAAAGAAATTGTACGTGCATTTACACAAGTTATAAATGATAATCTTTGTTTCTATTGGGGAACATCAAGATGGTCACCAATGGAAATAATGGTAAAGTTTAATAATTAATGATTTTTCTTTAAACAAAAAGAAAAAAGAACAATTCCCCTATTTCTTCTTTTGTTTTATTTTTTGTAGGAAGCCTATTCAGTTGCACGTCAATTTAATCTAATCCCACCGATTTGTGAACAAGCTGAATATCATCTATTTCAGCGTGATAAAGTTGAAGTTCATCTACCAGAGATTTATCATAAAATAGGTTAGTAAACAATAACACACAAAAAAGAAACATTTCTAATAAATAAATTTATTATTTATAGGTATCGGTACAATGACATGGTCACCATTAGCATGCGGTTTATTAAGTGGAAAATATGATGACGGTGTACCATTACATTCAAGAGCTGCACTTAAAGTAATGAAAAATGATTATTATAAAAAGAAATAAAAAAATATATGACATACGTATATATATATTTATAGGGTTATGGATGGTTAAAAGATAAAATCTTGAATGAAGAAGGAAGAAAACAACAAAGTAAATTACGAGAATTAGCAGTTTTAGCATCGAAATTTGATTGTACACTCGCTCAATTAGCTATTGGTAAGTTTTTGCAATATCCTTGCGTAATAATTCTCTTGTCAAGACAAAAAAAAGACGACTTTGTCAAGAAATAAATGTCATAGCTAATATAAATTCTTGTGTGTATATACATATATATATGTCAAAGTAATTAACTTATCTCAAATCTGGTTGTCATTGTTAGAAGTTCAGATACAAAAACATACAATAAAGAAACTCTCTATATAATTATAATTTTCTTCTTTCAGCATGGTGTTTAAAAAATGACAATGTTCATTGTGTTCTACTTGGCGCTTCATCAGTTGAACAACTCTATGAAAATCTTAATTCATTACAAGTAATAAACAAAATAACTAGAAAAATATTTATTTATTTTTTCTTCATATTAAAGATTGTTGCAAAATTAACTCCCTCAATAATGGCTGATATTGATCGAATACTTGGTAATAAACCAATTGTACGAATAACAACAAAAAATGAAACAACTCTACCAACAACTATTCAATTACCACAATCACAGCGATAATTATTGTTGTTTTTATATTAAATGTATTTTATTTTTGTCGTAGTACATATTGTATACGCAGTGTGTTTTATTCGTCTTTTATAAAAACGCGCAATAACGCTGTGATTGTGTATTTTTCTTCTTGCTTATTCAATTCCATAACTTTTTCGTTTTCATATCTTCAACATAAGAAAATGAGACACTTTTTTTTTAATAGAATAGAATATAATTTACACTTAACAAAAAAAAACAAAACGATTAACTAAAATATGAAAAGAATCATTATACTGATAGATTTATTATTGAAACAAAAAATATTTAGCAGTCCTTAGAGACATTTACTTATTGTCTGTCATCTAACATATACATTTGTAAATCAGATCTAAGTAAATAATGTATATAACCAGGAAATTGTATTAGATACAACAAAAACAAACATCTATTTATTCAAGTTAAGAATATTTTCTAATAGAAAATAAGCTCCATTAGATGTTCTTTTCTATATTAGATAAATACATATCAAACGTAGTTTAATGGGTTATTTAAAAGTTCGAATTTTACAATTAATAGTTTCAATTTTTTTCGTAAATATTTGAAATTTTATGTATGATAGATTTTTTCATATATGATATTTAAAGAAATTATTTAAATCGAATAAATCTTGTTATTATATTTTTTTAAATTTCGAAATCTCAATATTAAATTTTCTTCGTTTGTTTATTGGTTAGAAAAAAGATTCTATTTGATAGAGGTTATTGAATAAAATTTGATTGGATATTGGTATCGATAAAAGAAAAAGCAATATTTTGAAATTATTAGACGTTCTTAACTCATTTTTTCAGCATGCGGTGTCATTATGAAGTACTCGGTGTTGAACAAACAGCTAATGAAGATGATTTAAAAAAAGCATATAAAAAATTAGCATTACAATGGCATCCTGGTTAGTTTAATTAAATGTAAATTTATCAAAATTAATTATTTATCTTATTTCTCAGATAAAAATCTTGATCAAATTGCTGTAGCACAAAAGCGTTTTCTAGAAATTCGTGCTGCTTATGAAGTTCTATCTGATCCAAGAGAACGTTCTTGGTATGATGCTCATCGAGATGTTATGCTTCAAAAAGGCTCTGGTGATGATTATAAAGATGATACAATTAATATTTTTCCATTTTTTACATCTTCCTGTTATCAAGGATATAATGATACTGAAAATGTATGTTAGACAAAAAAGTTTAATTTTGTATTTCAATTATTATCTTTATATTTACAGGGTTTCTATACAATTTATAATAAATTATTTAAAGATATAGCACAACAAGATATAAAAGCTTCAACTGATAAAACAGTTGAAATACCAGAATTTGGAAATTCAGAAAGTGATTATGAAGAAGTGAGTTAATTTACTGATTTTTTTGTTTTGAAGTTATAAATTTTATATAAAAGGTTGTTGGTCCATTTTATGCATATTGGTCAAATTATTGTACATTAAGAACATATGTTTGGAAGGAAGAACATGATACACGTGACGCATTTGATCGTCGTGTTCGACGATTAATGGAACAAGACAATAAAAAACTACGTGATAAAGCAAAAAAAGAACGAAATGATGAAGTTCGAGTAAGAAATCAAATCTAGAGAATCATTATCTTATTTTCTATTTACAGGAATTAGTTGCATTTGTTAAAAAACGTGATAAACGTGTACAACTTCGAAAAGTAAGATCCATAAAAAAATAATAATTCTGAATAATATTTTCTTTTTAAAGATATATCTTGAAGAACAAGCTGTGCAAAAGAAAAAAGCGGATACTGAAAGACGTAATCGTGAAAAACAAAAAAAATTAGAGTAAGAAATTAAGATTTAGTATTTTTACTCGTATAAATTTTTCTTATGTAGGGAATTAGCACAATATAAAGAATCTCAATGGATGTCATTTGAAGATTTTGAGAAACAATTAGATGATATGGAAAATAAAGTTAAAGGTGATTTTCAAGATTCCGATCAAGATGATACTATTAATGAAAATGAAAATGGTGAAGAAGCTATTGATGATATGAATGAATTATACTGCGTCGCTTGTAATAAATCATTTAAATCTGATAGAGCGTAAGAAGAATTAGCGTTATTTTTTTTATTGATTTTTATTCTTTGAAATATTTTAGTTTTCTTAATCATGAAAATTCACGAAAACATAAAGAATTTGTTCAATTAATGAAAGCACATATACAACAAGAAAATGAAGAATTATTATTGAATAAAGATGAACAAGTCGATTTAACTAATGATGATTATGATCAAAGTGTTCAATTACCTATAAATAATCAATCGAGGTTGGTTTTTCTGTTCAATTAATTCTGAATTCTATTTTGAAATTTATTTTATTAGTAAATCGAAAAAGAAAAAGAAGAAACAACGACGAAATAATAAAGATAATGCTTCATCCGATGATGAAACAGAAGATATGAAACAAGAACTGGAGGAAGAATTATTACCCAAAGATAATACACAAGAAGAAATTTCTAATGACTCAACATCGATAAATGATAAAAAGAAGAAAAATAAATCTACAACGGAAGACAATGATGAGGTTTGAATTATTTAATTATATCATCCAAGACGTTTTGAATATAATTTCTAGGCATCTCAAGAACCTGTTATTCTTCAATGTTTTGTTTGTAAAGAAGAATTTACTTCGCGTAATGTTCTTTTCAAACATATAAAAGAACTTGATCATGCTAAACCAATTCAAGTTAAATCCGAACCAAAAGTGAAAACAAAAACGAAAAAGAAATAAGAACTATTTTCATTATTTATTTGTTATTTTTCAATAAAAAAAATCTAAACAAAAAAAATCTAGTTTTTATTTTTGTTTATTATGATAATTGTTGATTTTAAATTTCTTCCAGATTTCAATGGGTAAACGAAAATCTAAACGAAAACCTCCACCAAAACAAAAACGAATCGAAGCACTTGCCGCTGTATTTCCATGTCCATTTTGTTCACATGATCGTTCATGTGAAGTTAAAGTGTAAGAAAAAAAAAATGATTACAATAAATATTATTTCAAATTTCTTTCGTTAGTGATCGAAAAGCAAATGTTGGTACAATTGAATGTCGCATGTGTCAAGAAGCATACTCAACATCAATTCATTGTAAACTGAATAGGTTTAGTTTTTTTTGAATCTTTTTATTTTTTTCTAGATTTAAGTGAAGCAGTTGATGTGTATAACTCATGGATTGATGCATGTGAAGAACAAAATCGAGATTAATTTGTATATATTTGTAATTTTGTTTTTGAATGTAAAGATGTATTCTGTATTGAAAATTAAGTTAGTTGTATAACTTTGTGTTTGTTAATATTAGTAATAGAATAAAAAAACCAAGAAAACAAATTTCTTTTGTTTTAATATTTTTTAAATAGTATTAATCCTTTGCAGACGTTAATGGATTCTTAAGAAGGTTTTATATAGATTATTTTCATATATACGAAATGATAGTTCAGTCATATCTTTAAATTCCATTTAGCTTTTGTCACTCTTCTATACTTAGGATTATAGAAATCTTTATTAGTCAATCAGTCAATATAAAAGTACTTATTGTTCTTTAATTAGTTCAGATGATATTTTTGTAAATTCAATGATAAATTTATTATTTTAGATGACGAACATGAAACCTGTACTACTACTATTTCCAAAAGCTGTATGTATATGAAGAATTATTTATTATCAAACAAATTTTCTTTTAAAATAGTTACTTAAATCATTTGCTGATGTCAATGAACTTCCATTATCTTATCGACATCTTACTAAAGGAAGACAATTTGCAGTGGTAAATTTTGTTTTTTCTACAATGAGAAAACAAGAAATTGTCAGTATTATTTCTTAGGGTGATAATAAACTACGTGCTCGACGTCAAAATGATTCAACAGCTGAATTGCATTGTTTTCAAAAGAATACGAATGGAAATGAAGCTCAATTAAGTGAGTTTTCTCATTTCTATTTATTATATAAAATACTTTCGGTTTTTAGTTTCATCATCCATAGAAACTTATTCATTAGTACAAGATGTTGATCCACCTACAGATTGTGAACCAAAAGAAATCACTTTTCGACCAGATTTTCCAAAAAAATTAAAACTTCGTTGTTTACCATTTGGTTCAGGTTTGAAAAATAATACGAAATTGTTTCCTAAACGATAATATTTTTTTTTCTAGATGAACCAAAATCTATTGGAACAAAATCAAAATCAAAAAAGAAACGAAAACGTTTAAATGATTAAGATTGTTTTTTTGTTTTGTTATAGGAATAATATTCATTTGAAAATATACTTACTAAACATTAATTTAAATAGTTTTTGATGAATGTCCTTGAATAACCTGAAAAAACATGGTCGATTATTTACTTAATTATATCAATTGCATAAATATTTGCATTTCGGATATTTAAACGATTAATATTATCTATACCAAATGATGATGGATTATCTCTTAATAGTTCTAGCAATTAGCATAAGATATAATGAGTTAGAACATAAATCAATAAGAAAGCATTTCTCGGGACAGAGCTATCACATGCTGAGAGTATGTTCATTTTATAACAGATAGAATAGAATCTTGATCGATAATTATGACATTTGTGCTAAGACTGTGAGAAGGGTCAAGCCAATAGAAGATATTTCGAAATACTTTTTTTGCAAAATAAATCTTAGCATGAAACTTTGAGGAACTCTTACTACATAAAAATAATCTCGTACTTATAAAGTTAAACTTCATATAAATACTTGTGAATGGATAAAAAGAAATTTATTAAAAAATAAAATTCAAATTAACAACCATTCCAACAAGCACATTTACTAAATAAAGTTAAATTATAATGTCGTGGTTCATATTCACCATTTATAACTAGTTCATCAATTTCATCTCGACATTCAAGATTGACAATCGTTTGACGATTAAGAACTGAATAGACAAGTGTTACTTTACCATCGATTGTTATTGACCAACTAACAATTGAATTCATACCAAGATTATAATATGCTGATCCATTTTTTTCAACTAAAAGGAAAAAACAACTAAATATATTCAATTCAAGTAAAACCACTTGCTTTGGCATATAGCCACATCAGTGCATGGCGGCTCTTCGGAAAATGCATAACATGGATTATATCTTAGTATTTGTAAATATTAAAAAAATTAGTCTCTATATATAATTTAATCTTACGAATAGAAATAGAAATCTTTGGGTACATGTCGAAAAGCAGGAATGCCTTGTTTTAATCCAACTCGTGATAAATCAATATTACCAAAACGTCCATCATTATAGGTACAATCCTTTTTTGTTAAATTATTTTTATATTCAATCGATATATTTTCTATTAAATTAATATGAATAGAAAGTAGAAGAAGACTTATTATTGTTATCACCATCATCATTACTCAACATATACAATAAATGGTTACACAGTATGACTGAGTATTTGAGTAAATAAAACAGAAAAAGATAACTGATAAATAATGATGACACTTTTTAGTATTTTATCTTTTATTTATTTCATCTGTTGCAGCAAGTAAGCGAGATATTCACATAAAAATGATTCAATTAAGAGTTTGTGTCGTTATCTTCACTGTTATTCTACCATTCTTAATTACTGCCGATAATCCATGTCGATTTGTATCCAAAGAAAAAGGTACTATTGATTTATCATCACTAGCGCGTAAAGATGGGAAAGCTGCTTTTCCAGATGAAACTCCTTCAATAGGATCTAATTATAGTATGTATTTATTATTTGTCTAAATTGATTGTTGCAAAATGATTATTTAATTTAGTATACAGTTATAACCCGTGTAAACCCTTTTCGGAAGGAGATACATGCAAAGATGTTGCTGTATGTCAGGGTATGATACTGATGTTTTGAATTATTTTTTCGACTTCATATTTTATCTTATGTAGTTTCGAAAGATAAAACCCTTACCTTTGTTCTTGCTAAGCAAGATAGTGCAAAATGGGATGCAGGAGCTGGCCCAGGTACTAATCCAATTATTTCATATAAATTTGATGACAAAGAAGTATTCGTTGAACTGCAATGTACGGACAGTATGACTGCTGAATTTTTAGCATTAGGTGAACAGCCAATTAAGACCTATAAATTTAAGCTATCACATAAATGTGCTTGTTGGAATGGATGTAAATGTAAGTTATTTTGAACGATGAAAAAATGTTTCTACATTTATTTATTTTAAATAGCATCAAGTGACGGTTTACCAGGAGGAGCAATTTTTATCATAATTCTATTAGTTCTAGCTGTTGTTTATTTTGCTGGATTTGCAGTATATAATAAAGTCCATCATCATCGTACAGGTGCCGATATAATTCCTCATCGTACATTTTGGGTTTCTTTACCAACATATGCTAAAGGTGGTGTCACATATATAATTAGTCGAGCAACTGGAAAACCTGTTGAAAAATATGAAAGTATCTAAAAATAAACATTTTTCATTGGCTTTCCCACATATCTAGAACTTTTAGTCCATTATTCCGTAAAGAAAATAAATTTGGAATTTTTTATAAATCATTTCATGTATTGTTTTTTTCGTTTATTTATTTCGTAATCTTTGTAAACTTTAATAATTTATAAAAAAAACAAAATTATTTCCGTGAGAAAATGTTTAACAAATGAAGAGATAAAATAAAAGAATTTGAATGCATTGTATAGTTTTATTTTCATATGTTATTGTGTGTAACAAATTACAGAAATACGTAATAATTCTTTAAATATATTTTTATAATGCTCTTTCTGTTTATCTTGAAAGTTTCTTATGATGATTAACTGACAAGAATCAAGATTTTATTATCAATAAATAATTATAATGATCTGAGAAAATATCCATGACCATTCTGTAACTTTTACTGATAAGCAGAATTGAGTTCTATGACTAGCGCTCTCTTCAGTTATTTATTTTAATTGGACATAATCCTGGGGAAAATATATCCTTGCTTGCTTTCGTTTCGTTCGTTTGCCTAGGACATGCAGACTTATCTATTCTACTCGGACTTTCTTTCTATCAAATAAAAACTTCAATTAGTCATAGTTCTATTTAATTTAGATGGAAACTTGTCAAACATCAAACTGCATTAATAATCCTATAGCTATTTGTCTTCATTGTCAACAAGTAAGAAAAGATTTATTCTAATTTTTATTTAAAATATCATGAAATCATTCTAGAAACTTTGTGTTGAACATCTTTTACAACATAATGAAGAAATGATAAATAAAGCAAATAAATATTGTGATGAATTTAATGAATTAACTGAACAAATTGAAAAACTATCATTTGATGAACAATTTCAATCAGCTCAAGGTTTTAAAATCTTTTCTACTTTATTAATTCTAAAGAATAATTTTGTTTTTCTAGAGGATTTATATGATTGGGTTAATGATCAAATGAAACAATTAGATAAAATCTATGAACAAAAACTATTCGAATTAAAACAAACACATTGTGATACTAATAAACAATTGAAAATTTTTAAACAAATTCAACAAACGAAGTTAAATGATATACAACATCGATTATTTAATTCTCAATTAAGTAAACAGATTAGTTTAGAACAATTAAATCGAATGAATTTAGCTATTGAACAATTACGTGAAGATATTCATCAATTTAAAACAAATCAATGTTCAATTACATTAGTTAATAATGATCAAATGAATTATTCTTATATACCAAATATCGATATTCAATTCAAAAAGAAAATTGCAGATGAAAACAAAACTATTATTGAAGTAGAGCCAAGTTCGTTACAACAAAAAACTGAATTAATTTTCATTAGTTGTTATTAAATATTTGTTTAGAATGTGATAAAATTAAAACTTCTCAATTAAGTGTACATGCAAAACCATTTGAATACATTCCAAAAGATCAAAATTATAGTTCTTATTCGTCTAATCGACAAAATAATTTAACGAATCGATTATTCGATGAATATAATTTAATGAAATCTATAAATCAAGTAATTTAACTTATGATTATATTTTCTAATTGATCTTATTTATTTTGTAGACTATGTGATTGAATTGTTAACTATTTATCAACTATTCGAATCAGAAAAACAAAGAACTTTCGTTCAATAGTGTGATCGATGATGCATTTTATTTCTTAACTTGTTTTTTTTTTTGTTATTTGTATGATATCTTATTATTACAACTTTGGATAGAGATCTCTCTTTTTTTGTTATTGATATTTTGAAGAAAAAGATAGATATAGATTATGATCTTTTTAGATAGTATATATTACAACTGAATTTAACTAAATATGATAATTTGTAATTAATACAAAAGAAAGGTATGAATTCATTTCTTTTAAAACAAAACTTTTGTCAAGATGAAGGAAGATGATCTACATGTAAAATGAATTCACGTTCCATTGTAATATCATTGACGATATATAACGTGGAACTAATGCATATAGATTGATGATTATTTGATCAAAGTAAATTGATAAGTTTCTATTTGTTTTTTTTAGATGTCTCATTCAAAAATTAGTCTTGATGAAATAGTTCGTTTTACATCACGAACAGCTGGTCGTGATAAAGTCTATCGAACAGTTCAATATGCATCACGCTTTCTTGCATGGTACTATATAAATAAACGACATGCCGGTAGTACTATACAACGTATTGAATTATTTCAAAATTTAGAGACAGTTATGAGTTTAACTCGAAAAGGTAAATGAATAATTTTATTAAAACTTTTTTGTTTTTAATATTTATTAATTTTAAAGGAATGCGACTTGGCCGTTTTATGGATTATATAAAAAGTGTTCTTGAAAGTTTTCATATACGAAATAAACGTATTGGTACATTATTTGGTTTAATTGCTGTTTGTCAAGGTTTATTTATGTTACTTGATAATCTTTTATTATTTCATCGTTTTAAAATAATTCATTTAACAAATCCACAACGTTTACAACATTATCTTTATCAAGTATGGCTTCTTTGGATATCATTTGCATTAACACGTGATTATTATGAAATGCAAGCATCATTTGCTATTGGACAACATCATCATTATCAACAAAAACAAGATAAATCATTGTTAAAACGTGTAAATATATTTTGGGCTAATAAACCATTAGTGATTGATACAATTAAAAATCTATGTGATCTTTATATACCATTATCAAATTTAAATATTGTCCATGCTAATCCTGGTTTACAAGGTTTTGTTGGAACAATTTCATCGATTTTGGGTTTATTACAATTATGGGATAAAAGTTATCAATTACCTGCATAAAAAGTACAATTCAGATGATTTTATTTTGCCTGTGATTTTCTTTGATTTGTATTCGTTCGATTTTTTTTTTCTAAAAAAAAATATACGCATAATTTGCTCTACATATATATATATACATATTCTTGAACTGTTTTTTAGATGGAACTTCCAGAAATTTCTTATAAAAAATCTGATTTTATTGAAACAACATCAGGTAGAAGAAAAAAAAATATTTAATTTGTTGTTTAAAAAATCATTATTGAAATATATTTAGGCAATAAAGTTTGTCGTCGTTCAATAATGTGTGGCTCACAGAATATTGTTCTTCAAGGTAAAACAATTGTTATGGCTGATTGTATTGTTCGTGGAGATTTAGCTGCCGTTAAAATTGGTAAAAATTGTGTTATTGGAGAAAAATGTGTTATTCGACCACCATTTAAAAAATTTGCTAAAGGTGTAGCTTTTTTTCCTATGCAAATAGGTGATCATGTTTTTATCGAAGATGAATGTGTTATTAATGCAGCATCAATTGGTTCCTATGTACACATTGGAAAAAATAGTGTTATTGGACGACGTTGTATAATTATGGATTGTTCATATATTTTACCAAATAGTGTAATTCCACCTGAAACAGTTATACCATCATATAGTAAGTTTATCGAAGATTTAATTGATGAATGATATGTATTAAATTGTTTTTTTTAATATTCTAGCGATTTATGGGGGATCACCAGCAGCTTATGTAGAAGATTTTCCTGAAACAGCAAAAGAATTAATGATTGATGTAACACAATCGTTTTATCAAAATTTTAAACCAATTGTTTGAAATATTTTGGTGTTTTGTTCAGATATGATTTATTTAATTGGTTTTTTTTGTTTTATATTAATCTTTATAACAGAAGGAGGGGATATGATGTATTATTTAATAAGCAAAACATCTTTTGGTGAATTGTATTTTATATTTCATGTTATTATTTTAAAAAAATAACAAATAAATATAAGAAAAACTGAAGTTTAAATAAATGCATTGACGAGGGAAGGGAAGGCTCCCACCATCTTGAGGGTGTGGGTGTATGATGTTTTTTTCCCATTCCTTGGCTAGATCAACACTCACACTTTCTTCACAATAACATCTTCTAATATTATCATCGAATATATTTTTGTTTTTCGTTGACGATTTCTATTTATTTTCTTCTTTCAAAGTTTTAATAATGCATAAAATCAAATATAAATCGTATTCGTCGAATAAACTCACTTTTGTAGTACTGGATTCAGGATTTGTGAAGATTTTATAATTTTTTCCGAGTGTTTAATTAGTTAATAATGAAGCAGTGCATATTACATTATTCTTTTTTCTGTTTTTATTATATATTTTATTTATGTAAACTAATTCAAGGACTCACTTATTTAGGGAAAATGCGGTCATGTTAAATTAGTAATAAAAAATTGGGAATTCTATAGTGATAATAAAGTTTACATGTATAAAATTGCTAATTAAATATCTATGATGTAGCGACTTGTGTACCATAATTATATTGCAATCGTCCACATTTGATACATACTTGTCGAGTAGCAAAATTCAATTTGGAACAGCTTCCACACAGCCAATCACCATATTTCACCGTGACAGACCTGGCAGATCCGTACAGAACCTTAAATGTGTGACATCTTTGACAGTTCGCACGGGAGCTGAAATTGATGTGATCACAGCGTCCACATTCCCAATCACCTGCTCGTCTAATTACAAACAATTATTAACGTATTAAAAAAAAGATATGAAATTAAACTTACATATGATAGACTCCTGTAGACATAATTGATTTGAATTATTCGTCTTCTTACAATATAATTTATCAATATATTTTCGAATGAAACACATTCTAGAAAAAAAAGTAAACAGTATATATATATTTAAAACTGAGTCATGAACGACTGATTGATATTAATATAGGCAAAATCCAACGAGAAAAAGGAACAGAATATGACGTCAACGAATACCGTGTACCTAACACAGTTTTTATCAGTGATGTAAGAAGAGAGGAAGTAGGGTTTTGTCACTATACCATGTGTACAGTTAGTGATAGTGTTTTCGGTTGACTGAATTTTCTCATGTGTTACAGATTTTGCCATGTTTGTGTAATTTGATGTTTAAGAAAAAAAATGTGAAGAAATGTGTCATTATATTTTTATTTCGTTGATTCT
>CAJNOI010000001.1:525097-568687 GCA_905250115.1 Adineta steineri | reverse complement strand
ATCAACAGATCATATCGAAGAGGTAGTGATGGATGATATCCGTCACACAAATATGATGACTGTTGTAGGTATACATCAAAATCATATCAACATAATGTGCGTTCTTTTAATGTCAATCATTAAAATAATATTACTAAATTCATCTAACATGAAAGTGAAAAAGCTGCTGTTTAAAGTTAACAAAGAAGGCGACTAATAATTTGTATATTTTTCGTCGTATATATATATCTATTTTCTTCGGGTCTTGGTCTTGTTGAAGCGGATCCTTTAAATGGAATAGTAAATTATTTAATACTGGAAGGAAATATTAACGAGAAACATGATGAAGACGATGAACTACTTGTAAGTTTCATTGAGTCAGTTTATCTGATGACACTTTTCTAATCACAATATAACCAATGCAAACTGAACTTACTCTCCTCTCGTGTTTTCGAATGAACTCGTCCGTCAATCAATATTAGTCCAATGGAACAGAGAAAAAAGAATAAGGTAATCTTGTTCGTTGTACATATAGATTGCGATAATCAGACATAAATCTCGAAGTCAGTGTCAGTTTATTTGTGTGTATATTCGTAAAGATTTGACAATGGTAGAAAAACTCACCGTACGAATTTTCTTTCTTTGGCTATCAAAACTACCGCAAGGTAGGGAAAACATCAATTGACCATTCTAACTATTCAAAGGAAAATACAGTTGATCAAAACTCAATACTATGTGGTGCTCACGTTACTTGTACTGAGAAAAAACTAAATTTTTTCGTAACCACTTGACTAATTATACAGCCCTCAATTTTTTACTAAGGATAGAGGCTTGTTCATCCCTCAAATCCGTACGAATACATTTGATGAGAACCTTTATTAAATTATACTACTGGCCTACGCGACTCCTTCTTCGACACGAAATCAGCTAGTTTGCTCGGATTTTAATGAAGATATCAAGTCCTTGTTTCAGTAAAATAACTTGTACATCATTCTATATTTTGATGTTTGATTCCTATCTACATTTCGATATTAATGGATAAAATGAGTATCGAAATCTGTTATGAAACTCGGTCACTATGCTAAAACTGGATGAAATGATTGACAATAGATTCTGTTACAAATCGGTTATTCTAATACTATTTTCGAATATTACCAATTAACTTCCTAGACTGATACATTTGTTAATACTCACTTTACTTTACTTCAGTTCAGAAACTTGCTCTTTTCTCGATGTTGATATCTGATTTTTTTTCTTTCTAGTTGGATGATTTCTGAAGCAGTATTCCATGAATTTCTGGCGAAAATCCTCAGAAAGCTCACCTTTTCGGTAGGAATTCTGCCAGAAAATGCCAAGAACTCTACCGTTGAATCGGTTCCGGTCACTGGATACGTTCAACGTGGATACCACGGAATCGGCCTTTTCCGTGTCGGATTGTTCAATCTGGTTTTTTTAGGATGAAGAATAGGAATAAGAACGAAAAAATGATCTACTGAATGAATTTTTCAATTAGCTGAAGCTGGAGCTTTTAATCTTCAATTATTAATAGAACTTGCCGACAAACACAAAGTTGCAATCGAAAAATGATATATTTTTTGACTATGTTGACACGTTTTTTTTCCTTGCTCTATTGGAATTTTTATTCTTCTGCTTGTTGACATTTTCGATTTTCTCCCCAAATAAATAACTTTCTACATTTGCTTTTATAGCTTGTTCTCTTATACATTAAATGAGTGTCATTGAATAGAGATATGATTTCAATGGTAGAGCAATACAAAGAAATTCAAGCTGTTACTAACTCATAATTTCAGTATTTCAAAAGATAGAAAGAAAATGACTTTCATGTATCATTTATTAATACTATATATTCAAAACAATGTATAGAATAATTAAACCTAAAAAAATTATTAAATCTATCATATATCTACTTTTAATCTACTTCATTATACAATATCTCTTTGATATCAATATTTCAAACTACAATGGAATTTATTCTATCGATATCAATGCAACAATACATGCTTTACAACAAGCAAAAAGTCGAGAAACTGATGTTGAAAATAAATATCAATTAACTGCTATTATTCTTCATTGGAAACGTTTATCAGGAACTAGACGATTAATTCAATATTATCTCAATACGCATCTTTTCAAGCAAATTATTATTTGGAATAATAATCCAGAAATAACACTCACGATCGATCAACTTCTCGTCAATAGCACATCTATCAATCTCATTCATACTATTAACTTTCATGAAAATTTAAAAGATGAAGCTAAGTATCGTGCATGTGCACGAGCTCAAACACCTGCTTGTTTTTATGCTGATGATGAGTGGGATACGTCTGGCTATATAAAAAGTCTAATATCTAGTTTTCAATCAGATCCTAATGTTTTACATTCAGCAACAAGTGTATCTACTTACTATAACAATATGTTATGGACATTCATGGATTCTCAAATCGATTTACATACAGGATTCTCATGGAATACTTTTGGAAGTATATTTTTACGTGAACATGCTCTACGACATCTTCATTTACTTCAGATGCACTTTCCAAATCAACAAAGTAGATAATTATGATAATTAATAATTTTATTATTTGTTGTCTCTTTAGAATTATTTGCAGTAAGTGATTTATTTTTTCCTATTTGGCTTAATGATATTCCATCACAAATGATAGTCAATCTTCGTATGTTACCAACATCTCCGAATGAGACTGGTAACTCATTTTTACCAGAAAAAGAATCTGATGATTTACAACAGACAAGTACAATACTTGCTATTCGTAAACTCGAATATTCATTACGTTTGAATCAATCAAATACAAATATTGATTTTCCTCGTTATCAACATCGTCAATTTCCATATTATGTTAAATCATCAAGTTTAAATGATGATTTCATATTCTATACAAATATTCTACCTATTGATATTGAACATATAGCGTTTAGTATTGAAAAAGATGCAGAACGAGCGACATATCGAAATATTCCTTCTGGATCTGATTACACCCATTTTACCGGACATAATACATTGCAAGCGATTGATGGTAATGAAGATACATGTTGGCATCCAAACAAACGTATAAAGAGTGGAGATTTTTTTGCTATTGATTTCTTGCGCATACAAAGTAATATACTCGTTACATTTGTCCTTCAACATACTAAAAAATTACAAAATAAACTTGATATGCGTTTATCATTTGATGGTATATCGTGGATATCATATCGATCACGAAAAGGAATTTTAACGTCTACTGGTAGTGTCACTGCTGGAGGTTCTCATCGATTAATCATTGATTCAAGACAATTTCCTTCTGAACTTCAATCATTTCGTTATATTTCATTCAATGCAACTCATGATTTCGATGAAGTATTTCAAGTATGTGACGTACAAATAATAAAAAGTTCTATAGTTATTATTAAATAAAATTAAAATTTATAATAATATATCAACAGAGATTTATTTATTTTAATTATCATAAACACAAAAAATAAATTTATATATTCTATTTACAATCCTTTCTTTTTCGTATGTAACAATTGTCTTATTCGTTGTGTAATACGTCGTTTTGTATTTAATTCAATAATATTTGTTACAATATGAATAAAGGGAATATATGAAACAACATTAAATGTTAAACTTCTATCCATTTCATGTTCAATTTCTTCTAATTGTTGTCGTACTTGTTTGACTTCATCACGTATACGAAATTCTTGTCGTGTCATTTCTTCAATTGTTGATATATGGTTAGTTTCAACTACCAATAAAGTTTGTTCATGTATTTGTTCTATTTGTTTGATTGAATTCTGATATGACTCTTCTAAATCTTTACATTTTCGTATTTGTTTTTGATATAAATTTGTTAAATGTTGATTTTCTGTTGTTAATTGGTCAACTTGAGTTTTTAAATCAAAACAAAGTGTTTCCATTTCTTGTGTACGTCGAAGAAGACGATATGCATCTTGAAGATTTTGACAATTAAAACGATTCAATGGTCGAAACGATTGAAGAAAATTTTGTAGTATTTCTTTCGACATTTCTTGCCGCTTATAATCATATGGAGATACATCAATAAATAGAACACGATTATTAAATTTTTCTAATATATAAGAATATTTATCATTTTCATGTAATTGTTTAAGAAGATATTTTCTTTCGTCACTATCATTAATATTAACTTGTTCAAGATTTGGTAATGAATAATCAGATATAATAAGACAAGAATTTGAATAAGCTTCCGTAGATAATATTTGTTTATATATATCAACAAATAAATTAAGATCACTTGAATTAATTGTTCCATATCGAACAAAATAAAATAAAATATCAATACCTGATGATAACGAAACAAAAAAATCAATTAAAGATAAATGTGATGATGATGATTCGCCATTACGAGTATCACCAAATCCAGGTGTATCGATAAAGTTTGAATATGAAAAACATTGACATGTTGTACTTGATATTCGATTACCAATGGGTTGTGAAAGACCTGTCATTAAATTAAATGTACTTGTTTTTCCTGTATCAGTTCGACCTAATAAAGCAACAATTTTTTCTGATTGACGAAATCTATATATATATCAATATATATTTATTTATTATATTAGAAAAAAAAAGATTTTACTAACGTAACTGAATTTGCATTATCAAAATAAGGAGGCATGATTGTAAAAATGTCGAATGTTAGTTCATTCTTTTCTTTTCGTCTATTTATAGTTTGTTTAGTGAGTATAGTGAACAGCTTATTAGAAAAGTTTATATCGATCTACGTTAGATGTCATCATAATTCATCCAATGAATAGATTGTAGTAAGTGTGAAAAATATATGAAATCATCATCTTTGTTTCTTTTTATCATCTATGATTTTATATTTTGCTAAAACATGTTGCTTTTCTTTGTTTATTTAATTACAGAGTATAGAATGAAAAAAAATGATTAGTTGCAAAAAGAGAAATATAAACAAAAAAAGAAAAAATGCAAGGAAAAATGTTCACCGAACATGATGATTTGGCGATTGTTGATGTGTTGCTTTATGTGTAGCAAGTGTTCGTGATTGACAAAAACCTTTTCCACAATCAAGACATTTAAATGGCTTTTCTAAAAACAACAAAAAAAACAATATTTAAAATTATTTTCAATTTTTATGTATTTACCTTTTGAATGAGTATACCTAAAAGAGAAAAAATGAAAACTCATTAAGATTATTAATTAAAAAAAACAAAAACTTACTTATGATCTCTTAAATGATCTTGTCGTCGAAATGCTTTAAAACATAATTCACATGTATATGGACGTTCATCAGTATGAGTTCGAACATGAATTAATAAATTATAAGATTTAGTAAAATGACGATTACAATATTGACATATATGTTCTTTTGCACGTTTTTTTCTACGATTATAATTACTTTATTTAAATATAATGTAAAATCAAATAAAAACAAAAAAGAATAGTTTACCGTTTAATACCATCGAAATTATTATTGTTATTTTTATTAGTATGATTGGATGAATATGGGCGTCGAGATAATTTATTTAAAGTATTTTTATTAGTAATAAGTACTGGATGAAATGCTGATAGAGTTGATGAACGAGAATGATTACTAGAGAAAAAAAATATGCATATATATATATATATATATTTCAATTTATTTTATTTTTCAAATATAAAAAATGATAAGATTATTGAATTAATTGGTAAAGAAATGTTTTATTTGTTTTCTTTGTCTATTTTCTTCTAATTATCAAGAGAAAGTGAATATAGGCGTCAGTTATTTGGTCCTCATCTTATCTCGATAGTCTCAATTATCCGATAACCATCATTTTCTTCTCCTCCTTTTCTCGCATACTAGTGTAATGATAATCAAGATGATGATGATGATGACAACAACTCAACTAATCTTTGCCCCAGAAGTCTTAACAAACAAATAAACAAAGACATATACAATACTCACGGAGTTATATTAGAGGCAAGTAATGAAACACCACTAGTGATAGCAGCTGGTGCTGGTTGAGGAGATGGTGTTGATGATACTGATAAATTAATTTTGTTACTACTACCACCACCGCCATTCAATGATATTGGAGAATTGGATATTTCTTCTTTATCTTTTACAGCTTCATCAGCTAATTTAGCAAAATCAAAACGTTTTTGTGGAATATTTAATTTTCGTTTTTGTGATGATAATGATTCTTAGAATGAAAAAATAATTAAATGAAAAATATATATATATATATGATATGAAATTTTACCATCTGAACTATGTACTCGTTTTATTCCACGATCAATTGTTTGTTGTTGATTTTGAAGAGCAAGTAAATGAGGAAAATAAAAATGATAAAAAGCTTGTGTAGCAATCGTTGATGAAGTATGTTTACGTAAATCTACTGGATTTTGTGGAAATGGTGGTGGTGGCATTGAATTTGGAGTAGGTGGATAAATATTAATAAGAGTACGAATTTGTGTATTATTTAATGCGATAGTTGAGGAATGTGATGATGGACACATCTTATGTGGATTTGAAATGAATACAGGTGACATGTAGAAAACAAAATCTATACAAAAAAAAATTATTTATTATTTTCTAACATTTTATTGAATTAAATAAATGAAATATTTCGATGCTTCTGAACTGATCATAAAATTTTCTGGGACGATGCATAGAGAGAGAAAGAGAGTATGTCATAAATATAGGCACAATTAGAGCTCTCAGCGCAAGTATCGTTTTTTTTTATTACTGTGCTGCTATTTGTCTCGACTTGTTGATGTCATATCTCTGTTTATATATATATATATAAATCTACCACTGAGTATGTTTTTAGTTAGAAGAAACGAAGATTTACAGTTGGCTTCTAAAGAAAAAGAAAAGAAAAGAAAAAGAAACGTACGGTTTTATGCCATTTAGATATCAAAGATTGTAAGAAGTGCTGTTGAATTCATGATAATGGTCGTTTTTTTCTTTTTCCTTCGATCTTGTATTGGATTTTTTTTCTCTCTTCTCTATACAGTAAAAATATGCAGATATATTCTGATAAATATGAGTAGTCGAGCTCGCTCCTGGTTTGTTCGTAAAAGAGAAAAGGCCAATCGATAGAGCAGTAGCAACCAATGAAAAATATTATCCAATCAAAATTCATCTAGCAATAAAAATAAAAAAGCTGAAGAAACGAAAAAGAGAAGGAAGATCGAATGTATGCATATGTACACATCGAATTAATGACAAGCAGCGGCAAGTGTCCCCTTTTTTTTCTTAAGTTTTAAACGTGTGTGAAAGCTAATCTGATAGTAATGATATTATTGATAACAGTAAGAGACCACTTAGTTGAAGTATTTGCAAAAGTAGATGATTTTAACTTTACCAATCGCCAAAGAAATATTCATACAGATTATTTTTTATAGACTGAAAAAGAAAGAAAAAATGATATACATTTTAAAATAATCTCAGCATGACAATTAGCATGTTTTCCTTGATCAAACGAGAAAATATGTATCGATCCATAACCAAAATGAAGCCGAGGATTCACACATATAATTTTCTATATTTATATTTTCTATATTTGCCTTATTAATCTCTCACGCACGTTTGCCGCCATGAAGTAAATCAAATCAATCATACACGCGCACATATCACTTCGGAAAATGATATTTTTGTTTTCCTTTAGATATGAGCACGTTTCATCGATGTAATACTTGTATGTTGATCTCTTTGAAATTACAAATTAACTATATTTTATACAATCATAAAACACTTCCTAACTTTTTTTTTCTTCATTTGTTACTACTGCTGCTTGTGTGCTTGATGAAGCAATCTTTTTGACTGTAATAAGATGTTGATCACTTGAAACAAATAAGAGTGATAAAATTTCACACCGTTTTACAACAATTTTGTTTCATCTTTTGAAGGTTCCCTTTTTTCCTCTCTCGCTCTCCCTCTTCATTAACTTATCCAACTATTTTAACAGCTTTTAAAGACGAATCAATTCTATCGATACTCATACAATATTGATTTGACACATCACACATATGAGAATTTAAGAGTGCGAACGAATAAAAACTAAATCATGCTTATGTAACAGAATAAATAACAAGTGTGAAAGATGAAAACATTCTTTTGTATTTCAATTAATCAATATATTTAACATGATCTGTTTCAACACTAAAATAAAGCAACTTTTTTTTTTGCATAAATTTGTTCTATCTTGTTTTATCAAAATTCCATTTGCCACTAAATATACCTAATGATTTTAAAAAAATATTTCACAAGATTCAATTTATATAGATTGTATTAAAACAAAACAAAACAAAACAGAAATGATCGATTCAAGATGGTATCGATTATTTACAAGATCAAAGTCCAGTGACACACTTTTTGACTGAACGAGCGGTCTCCTATATTCTTTAATTGAAACATTTGTATCGTACAAAATTAGTGTTTTTCTTTCTCATTGGTGCACTACTACGACTCAAGTTACATAGAATTTTAACCGGGCGCGTTCTCACAAACATATTTCGTGGACATTCTTCTTCTGATTCGTCTCTCTCTGTCTCTCTTTTGTCCATCATTATCGTGTTTGTGTTTTACAGAACATACACGTACATGAAACGGTATCCAACCGGTACACATGTTGGTAATTATGAGAAAATGAATGTACAAAAAGTGAAAACGAATCAAAGAATATGTAAAAATACATTGACTAACGAAGAAAAAAAAAAGAAAGAAACTGATGATGATGATAATAATAGTTTGTTATTGAGAGAATGAGAAAAAGAAGAGAGATCGAATGATATGTATACATATATTGAAACTACTCATTTTTCGTATCGTTCTTCGCATAGAAACGGATGAGATGAGTATGTGTTCACGGACAATTATGATAATAGGCAAAAAAAAAGATTCATCATCGATCAATGATAAAAAAAAATTAACACCTAATTCTTTTAATTATTCAATATGGAAGAATCGATCGAATATTAAAAAGTTTAATTTTTATCTTGTATGGAGTAAAAACATTTCTATTCTATAAACAAAGCTTAAAGGGAGATTAATTGTTATCGAATAAAATTATTCGTATTTTCCTTTGGTACCGTACATGTTTTACAAAATATATGATATATCAACAATTCGAAGTAAAGATTATTTTATTCGAGATTTTTTACCACTCAATATTGTATATCAAATGATATTTTAATCAAAGACATACTAAAGTTTGTTTTTATTACATTCGACTATGAAATGAATTAATCATTGCATCAAAATTATATACGTATAATGAAATATATGCTTTTGAATTAGAATAGGTTAAATAAAACTTAAACATCGTTTTAAAGTTAACTGACATGTTTAAATGCAGATGAAATAGCTAATGGACAAAGTTTTTAGTATTGACGACATTCTCATAAGAAGACTACATACAATATACGTTAGAGTTCAAAACAAAAAGAAAGCCAGTTGATTCGAATAGATACAATACTAAAATAAACTTTTAAGTAGTTCATTAAACTATTAAAACATACTACGCATTAGTAATATTTTGGTATATGTCATACCGAAATTCTTTTCGGATGAATGAAGCTATAATATATGTTTCATTCAAGAAAAACGGTTGTATTAAATCCCAACGAATTTGAAGATTACAATCAACAGATATTATTTTTCATGAGATATATCACATCTTATAAATTATGTAGTCATATTCTATGTAGATAATGTAAGTCACCTCTTCCAGTCAGTCAAACAAATGACTAACAAAAAAAAATCGAAAGTTTATTTAAAAAAAAGTAATTCTAAGCCTTTGTTGTATTGTGACATCTATCGTTGAAGAAATTGAGTTGAATATTTTCCTACAATAATACTCATTCTTGTACAGTAAAATATCATGACTTTCAAATACAATAAATGAATGTAAAATATTGATTTATGGAGAAATTTTCATTTTACTAATAATTTGTCAATTATATTTCCAACCATCATTGCAAGAAAGACGAATAGATTACAAACAATTGACTTTTTTTATTTTTATTTTATCTGTTCTTAGTCTTTTCATAATCACATGTATTGATTTGATATTCAATATTTATCGTTGGGAATTTATTTTTTTCTTATAGATTATATGTCTTATTATCGAGTACTATCAAAACTTTAATCATTTCGAATCATATATTATCTTCATTGGCTTCGGCCGTTTCAAATAAAATGAATATCGATGCAATATCACTAGCACTTGCTCAAATTTCATTCACAATCAAAACATTATCAAAGAAAAATTTCAAAAATTCACTTGCTGAAATTGCTAATGTATGCTTGTTTATTTTTTCTTTTAATAAATTCATTCTTTATTCAATATTATTAGCTTGTATCTGAACATGGATTCGAAGCTGAACGACATTTATATCGAACTTTAGTAACTTATCTTGATTTACAATCAACTGAACAGAATGGATCATTAACAAAACGTTCAGAAAATGTACATTTAAATTATTGGCTACAAGAAATTTCATCATTGATTTCAAAACCAAATTTTGTAACTTTAATTTGTTATGCTTTTGATACAGCTATTACACAAGAGGTAGAAAAAAAAGAAATAACCAATTAATAAAAGTGAAATGTTTGTTTGTTTTTCCTTAATAGTTACTTAAACTTCCATCACCTTCCAATGGATTTTTTACATATTTATGTAAACTATCCAAATTAAATCGTGTGCAAGAACTTCTTTTTGTTCTTGCATTACAAAATTCTACACATGTTGAACTTCAAACATTAGCTTGTGAACATATTCAAGAACGTTTACCCGAGTTTATTCAACTTGTTTCCGGTGGTATGTTAAATAAATGATATTATTTTTCTTAATTCACGTTTTCAATCTTCATTTAAAGATAATGGTATAAACGAGACAGGTTTATCTGATTTACCTGTTGAAGCACTACATTCATTATTAGTACTTATTCAACAGTTTATATTCAATGAATCAATTGTATCAGTGATTAACATGGAAGAATATGAAAATTTTCTTAATGTTCTTCGAAAAGGTTGAACAAAAAGTAATTTTCGTGCATATATACTTATATATATCGTTTAGAATATCCAAGAGAACGTCTTTGCAATAGTAGCTCATTAATACTTTTACCATTACTGTATTCATCTAATCCTTTAACAACAGATCTTACTTCTAGTCAAATATTATCGGATTCAAGTAATCTTTCAACAACCGTGGTATGAATAAAAAATTATTTTTTGAAATAAAATAAATTTTATTATTTCTTAAAGTGGCAAATGGATGGCTCATTAGCTGATGTTATTCTTGAAATGGGTTATAATTTTACTGCATGTGTTGAAGATTGTCGAAATGCACTTGTTCATTTTGGTTTACAAGAATTAAAACCAATAACAATTGCTCGAATGCTTTCAGCTATGATTAAAACTTCTTCAGGCCTAAATGAAAATACACATATCTACGTAAAGAAATCTTTTAAAATCTCTTTTATTTTATGTATATTGTTTATAAACATATTTAGGATTATAATGGTGTTGATATCACAACAAATAATGAAAAGGATTCTTCACAAACATGGAATGTTGATACATTTGTACTTGCAATAAATGATTTAGTATAGAAAATAGTTTATTTTTTACGAATTTTTATAAGATAATTTTTCCAGGTACCAACCGTGAATTGGAAAGATGTTGTTAAAGAACTTGATCATCCTGGTTTTATTGTACGTGATCGACAAGCATTAGTACTTCTTGTTTCAGCACTTCGCCGAGCTATACCAACTGAACTTTATATTGATTTATTGTATGGACGATGGCAAAATGTAGAAGGACAAGTAAGAAATGATTAATTTAAAAAAAGAGAAATTCATTTTATTTTATTCTATTTTATTTAGTTATCATGGTTAATTCAAGCAATTCGTTATCCCGATGTATTTTGTTTCGGTGATCATCCAGCGCATCCGGTTTTGATTGATTGTCTTAAACATCCACTTGATGATACAAAAGATACATGGACTTGGTTTGAAAAAATACATTTTAATATCATTCCAAAAATTTACTAATGTCTTTATTATTTTAGGCGTTCATTAAATTTAATTGAGTGTTTATTACGTATTGCTGATACTGGTTTATATTCAACTGTATTGGAAATATTTAAACATAGTATACAACGTTCCGGTGAACTTATTTTTCTTGGATTATTGCAACTTCCTGTAAGTTAATTTAGTTTTATTAGAAAAGTAAAAATTAAAAAACTTTACTTTTGTGATTACAAGAAAGAAAGCTCTGAGTTATTTATTGGATTTTGTTAAATATATCTTCAAATGTCCATCAAATTTAAACTCTTTAGAGAGGCTTTATTGTAAATCAATAGAATTAATTAACAAAATCTTCATTAAAGACATCTAATAGAAACTTTCGATTGATCCCGTATATCGATTATTTTGAATTCTAGACTGTATGGACAACATTAAAACAAGAATTACTACAATTAATCATTCCAACTTTTCTTGCCAATAGTCCTAATGCAAATCCATTACTTAGTTATATGTGGAATTTACAAGTAAATTTAAATATATGAATAAGAAACAAAATAATTATCTAAATATCTTTCGTTTTTATTTTTTTAAGCATCATACAAATGCTTTACGTACAACTCTCTTAACATGTTTAGCTGATTGGTATAATCGAGCAAATGATAATGAACAACAACAACGTCTTGGTCGTGTTCTTGAAGTTGTACAAGATTTAAAAACTTTACCAACATTACTTGGAGCACAACCAATGCCATTTATACTAGATCTTGCTTGTTTAGCATCTAGACGTGGTTATTTAAAGTTAGATAAATGGTTATCAGATAAATTACGTGAACATCATGTAGTTTTAAAAAAATAAATTTTATATATCAATATGTATAAACATGAATTCTTTATTTTTGTTTTTAGGAATTATTTATTCAAACAACAATTCAATATATACGTAAAAAAGCTCCACAATTACTTCTTCCACCACCTCAATCAAAAGATGATATTAATTTTAAACCAATTTTAAATGCTGAAACAATTAATGTTCTTTTAGCTGTTCTACAATTAGCATTACCATCAATAACGAATGGTGATCTCTGTCAAGAAATACAAACAATGTTATCAACAGCAAAAGTTTTTAATGCATTCACATCAACAATAAATTCGTCTTCATCAACAGGAAATATGTTTTCAACTACAAATCTTAATGAACAACCTTTACAACGACCAGGACCTATGTCATTACCGCTTAATTCTCAACAATTATATCATCATGCAACAGCATTTACACCATCACCTACAAATCCATCAGGTGGACTATCATTAATAAGTCAACTTCGTTCATTACAAGGTAATATTTAAGAGAAAAAAAAATTGATTCCTTTAAACTGTCGCTTTTCCATAGAATATATATATATATATATATGTATACAGGCGTGTGCTGCCACAACCACGTCAACATAGTCCATAGTAGAGGATGCCATGATGAATATACACATCGATAGGCAGAGAGAACGAGGAGAAGAACGAACGCGTATGACATCGAGCACAAAAACAAAAACGGCGGCCGAGACGAAGAAAAGCCGCTTGTGTATATGCGTGTGTGTGTTAGTGGGAGTAATAGTAATAGAAGCAACAGCAGCAGCAATAGAACGGAAGAACGCGAGAGAGAGAAAAAAAAAGTTCGAGAAAGAAAAGAAAAAGAAAAGAGCGAGAAAAATAGAGATTTGTCGACGCGTCCACCATTACAACTCGTATTTTTGACAAAACAATAATAACAAACCATGCGACGATTACAGCAAAAACAGCGTTGTCTGATCAGATTTATCGAGGGTCTATGCACCTATTCGTCTATGGGATAATAAGGAGGAGAGAAAGAGAGAGAGAAAAAGAAATTCAACTTAGTTCGATTGTATTTAATAGAAAATGATGATGGATCCAAGTGAACATCTTCTCAGTGAGATAAAATAATTTCTTTTTTTCTTTGTTTATATTTTCTCTAAACTATTTCTTTTTCTCAATTTCTTAAAAAAAAAAGGTTCCACTGGTAATGATTCATTAGCAATTGGTTCATCCTCTTCAACAACAACACCAACAACAACGACAACAACATCCATGGGTGAAATTGCTGATGTTGATGTTTATTTTAAACGATTATATTCCAAAACAAATAATCCACCACCTATATCCGTTGATGAATTTCTTGACATCATGGCACGTTGTAAAGATTCTCAAATTCAACGTGAAAAAGTAATTATTTTTTTTTTGAAGTAAAATTAATTTGACATATTTTTATTTTAAAGGAAGTATTTCATAATGGTATAAGAAATTTATTTGAAGAATATAAATTTTATACACAATATCCTGAACGTGAATTACATTTAACAGCACAATTGTTTGGTGGACTTTTTGAACGAAATTTATTTCCAAATACAGCATTACTTGCAGCATTTCGAGCAATATTAGAAGGTTTAAAAAAACCTGTAGGAACAAATCTATGGAATTTTGCTGTTACAGCACTTGAGAGATGCAAAGCAAGGTTGGTTTTAATAAAAAAAATTTCATATTGAAATATCATATAAAAATGATTCTATTTAGAATTCGGGAACAACCAACATTTGTCCAAGGTTTACGAAGTGTACCAACTTATTCTGAAATTCCTTTAAATATCCGTGATTATCTTGAGTATGGTACTAAAACAAGTATACAACAACAATTTGATCCATTACGTACATTAACACCAACATCAAATTTACCACCACCAACAACTGCGAGTCCTCAACCACAGATGTCTCATTCACCAATGAATGCAGCAAGTATGTTTCCACGAATGACTAGTGGTCCACCAATTCTTAATCAACAACAATATGCACCGGGAAATACTGGTGGTGTAGGAAGAGAAAATCCAGCACAAAAAGGAGTAAATTATTTGATAAGAATATTTATTTTTATATGAAACTATTTTTTTCTTTCTTTTGTTAGCCATCATTAACCCAAAATGCAAATATTCGAACATTAACAAGTGATCCAAGTTATAATCTTGTACGAGTTAAACCACCACCCGAACAAATTAATGATAAAGTTTCTTTTACATTCAATAATTTATCATTTGCTAATCTATCTCAAAAAGTAATTATTTTAATTCAT
Organism: Adineta steineri; assembly: GCA_905250115.1. NCBI lineage: Eukaryota > Metazoa > Rotifera > Eurotatoria > Adinetida > Adinetidae > Adineta > Adineta steineri. The sequence goes on along the minus strand of CAJNOI010000001.1, from coordinate 553,539 downwards.
TTCCATTTATTGTTGTTTTTTTTCTTCTTTAGTCAGAGGAATTAAAAGACGTTTTAGGTAATGATGATCAATTATGGAAATGGGTTGCACAATATTTAGTTATGAAACGTGCTTCAATTGAACCAAATTTTCATTCATTATATGCTGGTTTTATAAATACAGTTAATGTTAATATTCTCTATGATACTGTATTAACTGAAACACATCGAAATATAAAAGTAAGACAAAATATAGAAGAAAAAAATCTTTACTTGTTTTTGTTTTGTTTAGATTCTTTTATTATGTGATAAACAAATGAATAATATACCAGATCGTGCATTATTAAAAAATCTTGGTCATTGGCTTGGTATAATAACTATTGCGAAAAATAAACCAATTCTCGCTACAGTTCGTTTGAAAAATAAATCTAAAATATTTATTTCTCTATTTTTTCATATAGGATTTAGAAATCAAATCGATAATTATTGAAGCATATCATATGGGTTCACAAGAATTATTATATATTATACCATTTGTAGCAAAAATTTTAGAATCATGTACTCGAAGCAAAGTAAATATAAATAAATTAATAAACTAAAAAAAACCAAACGAATTTATTAAATAGATTTTTCAACAACCAAATCCATGGTTAATGGGAATTATGTCTGTTCTTGCTGAAATGCATTCATCACCTGATTTTAAATTAAATTTAAAATTTGAAATTGAAGTTCTTTGTAGACAATTACAAATCCAATTAAATGTAAGTTTTTTTTGATTTTCAGGTAATTATAAAACTTTTTCATTCTTAAAGGATCTTCCAATTCATCATATGTTAGCTAATAAAGAATATTTCGATAAAATCGAAAAACAATTATCAAATAATAATCGTCAATCACCTGGATTATCATCTTTAATATATCAATCTCAACAATCTAATAGTGCAACAACAGGATCAACATCATCTCTTTATAATGATCCAGCTATTCTTAATTATCATCAATTACCATCGAGTCAACAAAATTCAACATCAAATACATCTGTATCTTCAAGTCTATTATCAATACCTATTCAACAACAAACATTACCAACGTCATCATCATCTTCATCAACATCAGGATCATCACTTCCACCTGTACCAAAATATAAATTATCAGATTTTAAACCATCTATATTTCAATCATTAAGTTCAATGCTTGAAATCAATCCAAATATTCTTCTTTTTCAACATCATCCACGTCTTAAAACATATATTCATTCACCTATTGAACAAGCTATTAATGAAAGTCTTCAAACTGTTCAACGTTCACTTAAAGTAGCAACAAGTGCAGCTGAAACAATTGTTAAAAAAGATTTTCTTTTAAATCCTGATGAACAACAATTACGTACATCAGCACGTAATATGGTTGCTTATTTAAGTAGTGGCCTTGTTTTAATAACAGCACGTCCAGCATTACAAGATCAAATTCAATCATATATTAAAACACATTTACAAACAGTTCTTGGTGTACCACAAGCAGCATCAACAAATTCAACAACAACAACATCAACAACAAATAATAATAATACTAATGATCCATCATCATCATCATCAGCCGTTACAACAAATGGTACAGGAACAGATCAATTATCAAGTCAAACACGTGATATGATACAACAAGCAGCAACAGAAATTGCAGCATCAAATATTGAATTATGTTGTTGTCTTTTACAAAGAATAACAATACATCGAGCTATACAATTAATTGATCAACGTTTAGCAAGTGATATTGAAATTCGACAACGTTGCCGATTAGAAGGAAGACAATTACCATCAGCATCAAGTGTAGCTGAATTTCAGTCAGATAGATTAATCGAACCAATACGTTTACGTTATGGACCATTATCATCACATCAATTAGCTATTTATGAAGATTTTGTTCATTTTATTCCAGGTTTTAAACCAAGTGATAATGAAAAACGAGATCTTGTTGCCATGGATGAAACTGGCCCATCTGTATGGGATCGTTTAATTGCTGAAATTGATCAAACAATTCAAACTCAACATAATCAAACATTTGCCAGTGCATTACAACGATTATTAGAAAGTGTTAATGTTTTACGTACTAATTTACATAATCAATCATCAACAAATGCACCACAAGCAGCATTAAGTAATGTATTAAATATAATTATCTATAATTTACTTGAACATTATACACATCAATCACAAAATCAAGATGGTGAAAATTTAGAACGTTTTAAAAATGTTCATATGAGTGTATTAAAATTACTTGTTGAAATACGTTTACATATGACACTTATTATTAAACAATTAACTAAAGCATGGTTAGAATGTCCAAATGATCTTAAATTTAATGTTTATGCTGTTCATCAACTTATACGTAATCGTTTACTTGATATTCGTCAAATGGATGGACATGTGGCACAATTAATTGATTCAGGAAATAATCCTGCACTTCATTTTGCTGTTAATTTCTTACGAAATTGTGTTATTGAACAACCATGTTGTGTTGATACTGATATTGCATCAATACTTGATTCACTTCATCGTATATCATTAATTGGTAAACAACCAGCTGAAGCTGTTCGAGATTTACTTGAAATAATACGTTTAAATTTTACATCATTAACACCAAATATTAATAATAATACAAATAATTCTAATGAAACAAATTCAACAAATGATACAAATACAAATGCTCAATCAACATCAAAAATTGATAAATTAGCTATTATATCATTATCTGTTATAAGTAATGGTAATAAATATTTAACATCAACAGATGAACTTGAAACAGTAACAATAGCAAATAAAGCTAAACATATATTAAGTGATTGGGTTACATTAACAATGACACAAACAAATCGTATTAGTCAGCAACAATCATTTCAAGGAGTTTTTAACCAAATGAATATGCAAGGTTTATTTCGTTCAGATGATACAATTGCAAAATTTCTTCGTATGACAATTCAATTATGTGTTAATAGTGTTTATGATATAATACGTCAAGCACCAGCTATATCATCATCTTCATCATCATCCTCATCATCATCATCAACAACAGCAACACAACAAGCACATTATACACGTTGTCATCAAGGCATTGATTCACTTTGTAGATTTTTATCACTTTTAACAACACATACATCAGATAATAATAATTATGGTGCACGAATACATTTAATTAATCGAATCTTAGGTATTTTAGCTGCACATTGTTTTGCTGATCATGAAGAACAAGGAGATCAATTCCATCCATTAGCTTATCAAAGAATTATTCTTAATTTATTTCAAGAATCAACAGCAGCTGTTACATCAACAATGTCAAATACAACACCAAATCCGGATACAACAACAGCAAATGAAAATGTTATGCATTATATTTATTTAGCATTTACAAATTGTTTACATCTTTTACGTCCTCAACGTGTACCCGGTTTTGCATTTGCATGGCTTGAAATAGTTGCACATCGAACATTCATGTCTCGTTTACTTTTATCAGGTGGTCGTTTTGTTCGTCAAACACATAATATGTATGCATTATTACTTGTTGATGCATTACGTTTAGTAACACCATTTATACGTTCGGGTGAACATGCCCAATCATTTCAAGTTTATTTTAAAGGTATATTAAAAACATTTATGTTATTATTACATGATTTTCCTGAATTTTTATGTGAACATTATTATCAATTTTGTGATGCATTACCATTAATTGCACATCAATTACGTAATATTGTTTTATCAGCATTTCCTAAACAAATGCGTTGTCCAGATCCATTTTTGGTTAATTTTAAAGTTGATATGCTTAATGATATATCAATTGTTCCGGTGATAGCTTATAATTTTTCACAAAATATTCAACCACCTAAATTTAAACAAAATCTTGATTCATATTTACGTACACGTGCACCAGTTACATTTTTATCTGAATTACGTTCATATTTACAACAAGGTGCTGATCCTGGTTCACATTATAATATAAGAATGTTAAATGCACTTGTTTTATATGTTGCAACACAAGCATTATCAACATTAAATAATAAAACAAATGGTCAACCATTAATGTCATCGATAACACATTCAGCACATATGGATATATTTCAAAATTTAGCTGTTGATTTAGATACAGAAGGACGTTATATATTTTTAAATGCTATGGCTAATCATTTAAGATATCCCAATACTCATACACATTATTTTAGTTATACACTTTTATATTTATTTGCTGAAGCTAATTCAGAAGCTTTACAAGAACAAATTGTTCGGTAAGATTATAGAAAGCAAAAAGAAAACAATTATAAATTTTCAATTGATTTTATTTTTAGGGTTTTACTTGAACGACTTGTTGCTAATCGTCCACATCCATGGGGCTTATTAATAACATTTCTGGAACTTGTACGAAATCCAAATTTAAAATTATGGTCTCGTGAATTTATGAGTATTTCACCAGATGTTAAACGGTTCGTTTCATCGCTTTTTCCACTTTCTTATGATTGATAATGACAATCACATTGATTAGTTCATTTTTATATTCTGCTAGTTTTTCTTTTTATTTGTATATCTAACAAAAACTAATATGCTATTTTACTTATGCTTTATAGCTTATTGACAACACTTACCCGTGGCTTTCCTCACATTCAAAGTACACCAACAGCTACCCAACAACAACAACAACAACAAGCAGCCGTTGTCAAACCCTAGTCGTTTATATGTTCTTTCTCATTTTGTTTATCTTTGTATAGAGTTGTGGTTTATTTGATTAAATGTCTATATATACATATATGTGTGTGTGTTTATTTCTATACTATCACCAGCCAAAAAAAATACACAATACACTGGTTACATACGTTGTTCTCATATTATTTTTCCGTTTATGTGTTTGTTTGTTTTTTTTTTATATTCACTCTTCCTACTATAGACAAAATTTTTTTTGATTATTAGTTGTTGGATATTATTACATAGAAACATAAAAACTCCGAAACGGTTACTCACTCTCTAAAAGGTGAGCTGAGCATGAAACATTGTGTCTCGTTGTACTTTTTTAATCGTCATTGCGTTTGATGTTTATCTTTCTTCTTCTTCTTTTTTTTTCTTTCTTTTTTTTTTGCGTGATTTTTTTTTTGTTGCATACGCTTGGCGTTGTGAACAGACAGAGATAAAAACAAAACCTAAGAGATTATAACGTGTTTTCCTTTTCATTATTAATTTCTATTTGCTCATCTATATTCGCTCTGTGTATTTGACAAGAAAAAAAACAAAGCTATTGTTTATAAGTCTCTTCAAGTTCTCTCGCTTTTCTTTTTTTTTCGTTCTTTTTTTTTGTTGTGTGCGTTTCTCTCATCTCTCTATGTGTTTGGTCTTTTTTTTTGGAGTAAAAAACACAAAACTAAAAAACAATTTTTTATTATCTATGATGATGATGATGATGAACGAATATGTTTGAAATTTTGAATATTGATCGGAAGTAAGAGATCGAAATCTGAGGACATCTATGGATTTAAAAGCAAAAAAAAACGATTGGTTATAGTTTTGTCGAAGAACAAAAAGAGAGCATCATAAAAGTATGGAGTGCATAAAAAAAAGAAACTTTGGATTTCAAAATCAATGAATAATATAATTAGAACAAAAGTGGAGCATGGATTGTGATTTGTATCATTTGTTATTTCAGATAGTTTAATTATTCTTTGGATTTCATCTTTGTATTTGTTCGATGTGAGTGTAAGTTATTTCTTTATATTTTTACATAATGATAAGACTACAAAATGTATTTGTCGATATGATGAAAGTTTTCGATAAATTAAATGATTTTAATTCAATTATTTTCTTTAATGCGTCGTCAACTACAAACTCGACCGTTATCTTACGACAAATTCTTACTATTCGAAAAATTAATTTAGGGCATTTAGTACTAAGTATATCTAGTATATAATAATTGACGTAGCCAATATTAATATGAAACGAATGATCAGAGAATTTATTCCCATTAGAACAGAATACTCGTTTTTTTTAATCAACTGTCTCTTACAGTTTTACTCCGATTGATGTAATTTATAAAAGATTCCGCTACAACCATAGATATCCGGAGAATCCGCTTTTCCCCTTGCATAAACTATCATTGTCTGAACTGTATAATTTTGTTTATTTCTAGGTTATTTAATCATTCATCATATCGTTTAATAAATTTTATTCGTTGTTATTCAACAAACCATCAATTAAAATGGCCATCATCTCGTGTTCGTCAAACATTTGTCGATTATTTTACTCAACATTCTCAAATTCCCCATACAATAATACCCTCATCATCCGTGATTCCACCAAAAGATTCAGGAACTTATTTTGTCAACAGTGGAATGAATCAATTCAAAAATATTTTTCTTTCACAACAAAAACATAATTCTCAACAATGTGTTGTTAATTATCAAAAATGTATACGTGTTGGTGGAAAACATAATGATTTATCAGATGTCGGGCATGATACATATCATCATACATTTTTTGAAATGCTCGGAAATTGGTCATTCAATAATGCATATTTTAAACGGCAAGCATGTACAATGGCGTATGATTTATTAACAAGAATATATGGACTTGACAAAGATCGATTATATTTTACATATTTTAAAGGAGAAAATAATCTTATTGAAGCAGATAATGAAACAAAACAAATATGGATTGATTTAGGAATTGATCCAAAACGAATTTTACCATTTGGAATGAAAGAAAATTTTTGGGAAATGGGAGAAATAGGACCATGTGGTCCATGTACGGAAATACATTATGATCATACAGGTTTAGGTGATGCAATGCAAGTTAATGCAGATAATCCACGTGTTGTTGAATTATGGAATCTAGTTTTTATGCAATATGAACGACGACAAGATAAATGTAAGATTTATTCTTCTAGTAAATACAAAATGAAATATGTCTTAATATTAATTTTTATTTCTATTTAGCTTTGATCCCTTTAAATCAAGTTCATGTTGATACTGGTATGGGGCTTGAACGTCTTGTTGCTGTTCTAAATACTATGGAATCAAATTATGATACTGATTTATTTACTCCACTCTTCGAAACAATTCATTCTTATTGTCCGAAATCATCTTCGATTCCTATTTATTCTCAAGCAAATCAAAATCAACAATATGCTTATCGTTTATTAGCAGATCATGCACGAATGTTTACTATTGCGATTAGTGATGGTCTTGTACCAGAAAAGAAAGGTATTGGTGGTTTAGTTAAAAAAATGATTGAACGAGCAACACGTATTGCATATGAATATTTACATATTGATGAAGAAAATGTTGCTATATTATCGAAATTAATTCCAATAACAACAAAAATACTTTCTCAAGCATATCCTGATCTGAATGGGAAATTAAACCGTACTGTTGAATTAGTTAAATCTTGTGAAATAAATTATATGAAAAAATATCAATTAGCAAAACCATTTATGGAAAAATTCATTCAAAATAAGCTTCAAGGTATCATCGATATTATTTGAAATAAATCCAAAACGAAATTTTTTGAATTTTTAGAATCGAATTATATGATATCTGGTGATGAAATTTATCGTTTATATGCAGGAAAATATCAAAATATTAATGTTCCATTAGAAATGATTGAAGATTATACACGTTTATATCCACAGTTAAAAATTGATTGGACAAATTTTGATGAATTAATGCGTGAAGAAACACGTAAAAGTAAAATGTATTCAATTTATAATAAAACTGTTAAAGCAAATCAAAATATATCTGATCATCATCATCCAACCGATAAAATTTTTGATTTAATCAAACAATCATCGAAAGTAAAATCAACTATTGATGAACCATATAAATATGAAATAGATAAATCATTGAATGCTGAAATACAATTAATTATTAATGATCAATTAAATATTGTTCAATCAATTGATAAAAAATTGAAATATTATATTCTTCTTGATCGAACGAATTTTTATTCGACAAGTGGTGGTCAATCATCTGATCAGGGAACAATTCAATTTTCAAACGATTTAACTTTTCAAGTCGAGTAAAAATTTAATAATTTAATCTTTTGTTTTTTTTTTCATATATATTTATTTATTTAGAAATGTTTTTCGTCTTCATGAATATATTCTTCATTATGGCCATTTTTTACAAAATGGAAATGTTACAGATCAAAATGTCGTATGTAATGTTGATGAACAACGAAGATTAAATCTAAGTCGAAATCATACAACAACACACTTAATCAATAAAGCTTTAAGAGAAATATTAAATGATTCAAATCTTATACAAAAAGCATCATTAATACATGAAGATTATTTTATTTATGAATATTCATCAATTAATACCGATACAACAAATAAAGTTTTTGAACAACTTGAAAAACGTGTAAGCCTAAAACTTCTTCTAGTTCAAATGTACAGAGTTTAAATCGAGAGGTGTACGAAAGATGGGCACGAGCGTGCGGAAACAAAACGAAACTTACCTTCCCTTGGCCAGTGTTTTATCTAGGTGTGGGTTTTCGGATGGGCGAATCGAAATTTAGGGTGGGCGCCTACTGCCCTTGCCTTCACTCTCATTTAACAGTTCAATCCTTACTATAAAGTTAATCATTTTCTTATTTTCAGATCAATGAAATTATTCAACGTGATCTTCCAATATCCATAAGTTCACATAATTATAATAATATTCGTTCTGACACCAATATCTATCGATTATCTAATGAATTATATCCAACAAATGTTCGTTGTGTTAATATTGATTCAACATATTCTCGAGAATTATGTTGTGGTACACACGTATCATCAACAAAACAAATAGAAGATTTTCTTATTGTTCGTGTTGATTCAAAAGGTCATAGTAATAAACGTCTTTATTGTTTAACTGGTTCATATGCTAAACATGCACGTGATTTATTTGAAAATGATTTTCAAAAAAAATTTCATTATCTTGAACAACATCAAAATGAAATGTCTTTAGATAAATTCTATTATGAATGTCAACAAATACGTGAAATATATTTTGATGATAAATCTTTATTATTTCCATATAATCAACGTTTAAATTATATTGATCGTTGGCATAAGTTAATACCAGATAAGAAAATCTTACGAAAATATTTTTCAAATCAATTAAATAAAAATTTAGAAAATAATTTTATGCGATCAAATGTTGATCTACCAATATATGATATTGGTTATATGCTTTTACGATATAATGATGAAAATAACAATCGTAAACATCAACCATATGTAATCTATATAAATTTTCATCAAAAAAAATTAATTATTTATTTAAAAAATCCGCGTCAACGAAATCAATTGATTGAACATATGAAAAATCATTATAAAATGAATCTAGTCACAAATTTTGAGGATTATGATCAACAAACACGTGATTTATTTACTATAACAAAGAAATTAGCTGTTTTTGAACCGATTGAAAAAGATATTTCATTTGATAAAATCAATTTTCAAGAGATGTGTACTGAACTTTTTTCAAATGTTTTTTAGATAAAAAAAAATTTTTTTGTTGAATTATATGGAAGTTGGTGACACAATGGTTGAAACAATACGATCCACACCTGTAGCAAATACATCGACTAGCACTATTACAACAGCATCAAATGATACACATGAAGGTATTAAGCAATATTATATTCAAAAAATTGAAGAACTTCAAGTAAAATATAAAATCGAATAAGATTTTTTAAGAATGAAATAATTTTCTTTTTATTCTAGTTAAATGTTGCAGAAAAAAGTCAAAATTTAAGACGTTTACAAGCTAAACGAAATGAATTAAATGCTAAAGGTACGTATACGTAAAAGCATGTTTCGTAAATTCTCCTATCTAATTATCTTACAGAAAACTATTCAGTCTATATATTTATCGCTAAGATTTTAAAAGGCTAATCTCTATCTTTTTTTCAGTTCGTATGTTACGTGAAGAATTACAATTATTACAAGAACAGGGTTCATTAGTTGGTGAAGTTGTTAAAGCTATGGACAAGAAAAAAGTACTTGTTAAGGTAATTCATTATCTATTACTGATTTCTGAAAAAAAAAATATTACTATATTTTCTAGGTACATCCTGAAGGTAAATTTGTTGTTGATCTTGACAAAAATATTGATATGGCTAAAGTAACACCAAGTTGTCGTGTTGCACTTAAAAATGATAGTTATACATTACATAAAATTTTACCAAATAAAGTAAAAATTTTCTTGAAAAAGAATAACATTGTTTGTTGTTATATTAATTTATTATGTTTAGGTTGATCCATTGGTAAGTTTAATGATGGTAGAAAAAGTTCCAGATTCAACATACGAAATGGTTGGTGGTCTTGATAAACAAATCAAAGAAATCAAAGAAGTTATTGAATTACCTGTTAAACATCCTGAATTATTCGATGCATTGGGTATAAGTCAGCCCAAGGTTTGTTCTCTTCGGTATTTAATGATTGAATTATATTATTATTTTTTTATTCAATCAGGGTGTTTTACTTTATGGTCCACCAGGTACTGGTAAAACACTTTTAGCTCGAGCTGTAGCACATCATACTGAATGTACATTTATTCGTGTATCGGGTTCTGAACTCGTACAAAAATTTATTGGTGAAGGTTCACGAATGGTTCGAGAACTTTTCGTTATGGCACGGTAAAAGAAAATATTTTCTTTAATTAATAGTTTTCTTTTTTTGTATAATCTAGTGAACATGCTCCATCGATTATTTTCATGGATGAAATTGATTCAATTGGTTCAACACGTGTTGAAGGTAGTTCAGGTGGTGATAGTGAAGTACAACGTACTATGCTTGAATTACTTAATCAACTTGATGGTTTTGAACCAAAACAAAATATCAAGTAAAACTAATCGAAAAAAAAATATTTTGATATAATATGAATTTTTATTTAGAGTTATTATGGCAACAAATCGTATTGATATTCTTGATCCTGCACTTCTTCGTCCTGGTCGTATTGATCGTAAAATTGAATTTCCAGCACCAAGTGAAGAAGCTCGTTTAGATATTCTTAAAATTCATTCACGTAAAATGAATTTAACACGAGGAATTAATTTAAGAAAAATAGCCGAAATGATGCCAGGTGCATCTGGTGCCGAAGTTAAAGTAAAAATACATATATATATGATTTAGCATCAAATAAATAACATATATATTTATATAATTATTTAGGGTGTTTGCACTGAAGCAGGTATGTACGCACTCCGAGAACGACGTGTCCATGTTACACAAGAAGATTTTGAATTAGCTGTTGCTAAAGTAAGAATTTTGACCATCTTGAATATTTATGTTTTATTAATGAATATATTTTTAGGTCATGCAAAAAGATTCGGAGAAAAATGTTTCATTGAAAAAACTTTGGAAGTGATCAAATCATTCTTTTCTTTTTTTTTGTCCACTTCTTTTATCTTTAAATTTACTTACTCTTTGGCTTTTTTTTCTGTTTGTTATTATTTATAAAAAAGAAAACAAATAAATCAAGAGAAAGAAAAGAGATAAGATTTCTAGTTACACATAACTTCTATGATAATCGAATAAAATAGATAAAGAAGAAACCAATAGTTTTATCTTCTAACACGAACTAAATTAATATATACAGTAAAGGTTTAATCTTATAATTAGTTTATTTTTTGAATAAACATGTATATAGCTTTGTTCTACTTCGTGCAAATAATTCAGTAAGAATTATCGATAGATGTATCTATTTGAATTTAAACTCGTTTTTCAATTTCTATGAAAATCATATTGTTTACTTTTATAAGAAGAGAAGTTTACGTTATTATTTCCTTCGTTTTAGATAGAAATATTTTGTAAATATCTCGGCTGGAGATAACGATACGATCTTAATCTTTTTTCGAAAGATACATTGTCAAAAGTTCTACAAAAAATGTATAGACAATTCTCTATTGTTAAACAAAAAAATTCAATACATTAGAACAGAGTACTATCGTATGACTCATTCATTTTGAATATGAGAATCATCATTAGAACAATTCAATTAAGATTACACAATTTATTTCTACTAAAATATTTTCAAAATGCTAAATACCGCAATTATTATAACACACATGACTACAGATGAAATTGAATATACTCTCGATTATTTCTTACTCGTATAAAGAGTTAAAAAAAACGTTCGAAATTAGGACAGATATAACTATATATATTCTTTAAAGTAAGATACGAACACATCAAGTGAAGCTGACTACAACATTTTAACTAAATTTCGTTTTTCATGTCGATATTTCAGTTTTAGATAAAATTATGGAATTACGTTTATCTCTTATTTCTTCGCCTCGTTATCCAGATACCATTAATGTTGATGAAGATTTACAAGATTATTTTAGTGAACCACGACGAGTTAAATTAAATGAACAAATTACAATTCGTCCATTATTACAACCAGGTAAAAATCTATTTAAATAATCATTTTCTATATATAATTCTTTTAGAATTAGAGGTACATTTTCTTATATCATCTCTAACTGGAGATGATGTTCTTGTTTCCGGTGATAATTGTCGGATTATTATTGATACAAAAAAAGTTCGTCAAGAAAAATTAATTCCAACGTATGAAAAATTATATCATAATTATTTCATATTATCTTTTATTTTCTTCATAGTTCTTCTCATACAGATGAAACAATTCTATTTACTAGTCAACGTTTATGTCAAATGTTAAAAACATTTGATATTCATTGGTCAAAACAAACAACAATACCAACAATTCTTCTACATGGAATTGATGATTTCAATTCACTTGTTGATTATGCTTGTTATCAATGTGGTTATCATTGTCATACAGTGATTAACACTCATTTTTCAACATTTTATATATTCTATAGTATGAATAGTTTAGGTATCAAGTCAATTATTTGCTGGTGATTCTGCAGCAGCAACAGTCAAACGTATTGAACAAGCTGTTCAAACTGCACAAAAATCTACTCCATGTGTACTTTTTTTTAATCATGTAAAATTAATTTCAATATTGAAATATTATGTTCTGAAACAATGAATTTATTCTAGGTGAATTTTTTATGTAAATTAACTGATGTAGAACATGATGATGCAATTGTAACGAATGGTTTTCGAAAATTAATTCAACAAGTTCAATCAACATTAATTGATAGTAAACCATTCATTATTCTAGCAGCTGCTTCACGTCTTCATCTACTTAGTGAACAAGTCTTAAGTTTATTTAGTTATACATTATCTATACCGGTAAAAGTTTCTTTTTTTATGTATTGATTTATTTATGCTTTTTTATATAAAATGAAAAAAGGCTATTCCAATGGAAATTCGTAAAGAATGGCTTCGTAATCGACTTTCGAATATTTCAGTAGCAGATGATTTTAATTATGATCTTGTTTTAGCTCAAACGAAAGGTTTATTTAAATTTTTGAGAAATATTTTAAATTAAATATTATTTTTAGGTTGGCCAATTGCTGAAGTCGATCAGTTACTTAGTTTAATTATTGAAGCTGCTTATTGGCGATCAATTGAGTAAATTTAATGATTTAAATTTTAAAATTTTATTTATTTTTTTCTCCGAATAAATAGATCACCGGATATGTCAGTTATGTTAACAAACATAGATTTTGAATTAGGTTTAAAAAAAAGTCATACATCAAAATTATCTAGTCAACGTAAAGCAATGATACCAAATGTACATTGGAGTGATATTGGAGGATTAGCTACAGCTAAAAAAGAAATTTTAAATACAATTCAATTACCATTACTTCATCCGGATTTATTTGGTGATTTAGCAAGGTAAAATATATACATTTTGTATATTATTAAACATATTCTATTTATCTTAGAACTGGAATTCTTCTATATGGTCCACCAGGATCTGGTATGAAGAAATATTTCTAGGGATTGAATTGAATATTGATTTTTTTTTTAGGTAAAACTTTATTAGCAAAAGCTGTAGCAACAGAATTTTCTTTAAATTTTTTGTCTGTTCGTGGACCTGAATTATTAAATATGTATGTTGGTCAAAGTGAACAAAATGTTCGTGATCTATTTGAACGTGCACGTCTTGCATCGCCATGTATTTTATTTTTTGATGAACTTGATTCACTTGCACCACGTCGTGGTCGATCATCATCAGATTCATCAGGTGTTAGTGATCGACTTGTATCACAATTATTAACTGAAATTGATCAACAACAACAAGATCATCATATATTTATTATTGGTGCAACAAATCGACCTGATCTTCTCGATGATGCACTATTAAGACCGGGTCGATTTGATAAACTTATTTATATTGGTATTAGTAATAATCATGATGATCGAAAACAAATGTTTCAAGCATTAACACAAAAGTAGAAAACTATCAATAGAATAGATAAATAACTATGAATTTGTTTTAGATTTCAAATTGTTGATGAAGAATATAATATAGATGATTTTGTTCGTTCATGTCCGTTGAATATGACTGGTGCTGATTTTTATGCATTAGCAAGTACTGCTTATCTTCGTGCAATTCGACGACTTATTACGAATAATCAAGAAAAAATAGATGAAGAAAATAATATCCAAACAGTAACATTAATCAAAAGTGATTTTTATGATGCACTTGAACATTTTTCGCCATCGCTCGATGAAAATGAACTTAAACAATATGAACGATTACAAAAGTCTTGATTTAGTTTATTTTTTTTTGATTTTAATTTATTAAAAAAAAATAAAATGATTGAAAAAGAAAATTTCAAAATGACGTACTAAATTTAACAGATTATTTATTATGTATAGTATAGTTGGATCATCTTTTGAATTAAAAGTGCGTAATAAGTTATAATCATAATGAACTTGATAACCTATGCGATTGTATTATGTTTCGTCGAAAAGTCACATAGACATATTTTCCTTTTGCTCTTTGTACTAACAGTCGTCTGTTGTGAAATAGTAAAAACAGCTATAAATAGTCCTGAAAAATGAATTTTCACTTTTATATCACTTATCGACTATTCATACGATTATGCAGAAATTTCTTTTCATTTACTGTATTGTAGCAGCTCTCATCTTTGTTGTCTATAGTCAAGTAATTATATTTTTTTTCTAATAAATTGTATTATCTATTTTGTTTTTGTATTTGTTATTTAGAATGACAACAATAGTATGTTGGACACAATGACAAAAAACAATACAACTATTTCGATTTCATCAAATTCGGTTAAATTTGTAGTAAAATGTCGCGATACAAATTCATTCATGGCAAATGTTAATATGGATAATAGCGGAGCAATGACAATGGATAACAATGAAGTAAGATTTATACAAAATTAATTATATCATTCAATTTTATTTTATTTATCATCTAGACAACTGATGAAAACTCAAAAGATTTTCCAATTGTCATTGTATTCGATAAATGTCGTTCTCGTACTAATGGTCTCTTATCTTTATTTAAATCATTCTCATCAGATATACCAATGAATAATTCAGAAACTAAAGTAAGTCATATCTTTTAAAAAAATTTTATAAAACTAATTATTTACATTGAATAGTTTTCTGGTTTATCATTTACCAAGACAGTAAGTTAATCGGAAGTACGTTTTTTTCTTTTATAATTAAATTTTTTTCTATTTAAAGTTTCGTATGAATATCAGTGATGATGTTCAAGGTAAATAAAATAATTTAAAATCTTAAAAAATTACTTTTTCTTTTATTTAGATGAATCAATGCAGAACAATGAAACTAGTACTTTGGCTTAAAGACATTTTTATTCACACTTTAATAAAACTTTACTTAAGTAAAATCTATCGTGCTTGTAATTCATGTCAAAATTTTAATTAATTCAAATATTCATCAAGATAAATAAAATTTTACTAAGATTTTATCGACTTTTTTTTTCACTTTATAAAAAAAAAAGACATCTATAATTTGTCTTGTTCACTGAATGTTGCATCTGTTGAGGTCAATCATTTGAAGAGTCGTATATTTTTTTTATATGAAAATCGATATTTAATATCAGTTCAATGATGTCAAATCTAAATCAAATACGCAAGTGGGAGATATTCATGCATATGAAGGTTAACATAACTCAATTCTCTTGATATTTCAACGTTCATTACTGATTCTAATGAAGATGGTTGATGTTCAAATTTGTTCGTTATCTTACATTATTACTTGTCTTGATTATGGTCACGCCTTAAGCCACTCGTTACACATATCAACATGGTATAGTATTTGATTTATATATATGTAATAAGGATATGCAATACTGACTGTTCTTAATCATGTGGTATCAACAAGCTCTGTACTTGTCATTGGTTATGGATCAAAGATAACCATATAAACATCTGTGAACACAACACTTCTCTTGACCCTCAAACGATTACGTCACAATCACATTACTTGATTTTATTTTAGAAACTTTTTTTTTCTTCTATTATTTCATATAATATGAATGTAAATTAATGTACTATAAGTAATAGATAGATTCTGGATAGTGATCTTTAAATAATATATAGATGTATTGTAGACGATCTGGTAGTCGAATGAACTGTTCATCGAGTTTTGTATGCCTACTTGCTTATTCGTACATGACTACACATGTATATACGTGTGTGTGTGTGTGTATGTATGTATATGATACAATCAGGGTGAGCTCGCATGCGCACTCGTCGATATGCTCTGATTTCGGTTACGTGTTAGTAAAAAATGGCGACGACAAAATGATACATGGTCATCCATAATCATTCGTTTGAGGTGTGCATATATGAAGTAATTTTGATCGATTTTACACTGTCCTATTTTATTCTGATCAATCGTGTCCGCCTACTTTATACATGCCGACAAAGTCAAAATTATAATCTCGATTAAAATTCATGTGTCATCATTCAAAGATATTTGTACACGCACATCTACATACACATATGTCTTTTTTGCGTGTTATATATATTGATCAACAATTGTAGTCAATGCACAAACTCATTTATGATCGATAAGGTTATTACTTTCTTTTCTTTTCTTTTTTTTTGACTGCTTGTTTTCATATAAACACGAGAGACTAACCATGCATACGTTTGGGATTGCGCAAACAAGTATTGAATGATGAGACTAAGCAAATAGATTAATTGTATTCAATGAATAGCAAGTATGAAAGTATGTATCAAGGTAAAATTGAATGTTAAATACAAAAAAACAAATCATAAACAGAATTACAAATGTTTGTATGTGATCAAAGTCACATAATACGTTACAAAGTAATAATACAAAATATAGAATAAGCATTATAAATAATTCAAGGAATATTATGAATTTCAACCTTATGCTCAACCTAGTATCTCTAGTCATTGTGGTGTAGGACACAGATCGAGTAATCAATCATATCATGTGAAAGCTTTTGTATATCCATACGTCACACAAAACTGATTAGGAAACGCCTTGACAATGGTGTTTATACATGAAACATATGTATAACGATCGCTTTTTTTTTCTTCTTTCAAGATGATGATATTATAATAACTTGCCATTCTTTTTTTTTGCTTGGTGAATACAATAGAATATGTATCTTTGATCATGACTATAGACGAAGGTTCTTTTTTAAAAAGGCAACTTTAATGATATTTAGTATAGAAGTACGTTAATCCTATATCTTTGATTTCTTTAGCATATTGATAGAAGTGTATTATCAGATTGCAAAACGCATCTCAATCGCTTGTGTTTATTATTATCTGCTCGTGCTCAATTGAAGGACAAAATATATTTGTCGTTATCTGTCTACATGAATATTAGAGAACATCAAATGACTCAAACAGATTACTCATCGCTGCTACCTGACGTTAACTGACTTGATGGCCTTCAGGTAACCAACCGTCGAACATGGGGCCTGTTATACTACAACGATTACAATCTGTATCACTGCTGTCATTATTGTCATCGTTGGCCTTCATATTCATTCTGCGTGTCTTTCTTTTCTTGTTATACAAACGAATGTAATATGTATCATTTATACGATTGAACGGTAGCGAATCGCTTTATATTATGCGTTTATATCAAATTGGCCATTTTTCTTTACTCTTTCCTTCCATATTCTTCTTTGTTCTATCTATCAATGAATAATAATGATTATTTCATTAATAGTTAGATAGAATAAGAAATTAACAAGATTGTTCTTGGACAACTGCCATTTATAAGGTAAGTGACAACACTTCTGTCACCTCTTATATTTTACTAGACTATCGTTGAATCTAAATAAAGTTGCATAAGAGAGTTAATATAACAAAAAAAAAGTAATTTAGAAAAAAAAGGGTGGGGAATGTATATAATAGTTGCTAGACAAGCAACAACACATTCTATAGACGATGATGATGATGATGATGACGACGCGTCTGATCTAATGATAATGGTACTATGGACATTATCGAACGTCGTTGTTCATCTCCAGAGATCACGATCAGTCGATCTTATGAAATATCATATATATAATTGACGAAATTTATATAACTTATAATAGAAAAGTAATGATCGGAACGGTTAGTTATGATTGTTCAGATATAGAAAATTGATTTCATATCAATTTTTTGTTTTTGAGATGATGAAATCTGAAAGAAACTTTTTTTTTTTTGTAAATCACATACTTTCTTATTTATACAATCTGTTGTAAACAGTATAATAAAATGTGCTTTCAATGAATATGTTATCATTCACACGTCAACAAACTATCATTAGAATACATTATCGAATAGACTATCGAATACTTTATCTAAAGAATATCTTTCGAATTTTTTTCATGCGTTTCTTTTTTCAATTTTACACTGTTTATCCAATTAATATTTTTGATATTCGAAACTACTTTCTAGTGTATAGTTTTCATGTTGACAACATAGCACCTATGATTTATAAATATACAATAATCACTAGAGCTTGAAAAGTTATGTTTTCATGTGTGTGTGTGTGTGTTAAGTTAATATTCTAAAAAAGGTAATAGTAACTAAATACAGAACAGGAAAAAAGTAGTAAAAAAAAGGATTGCAACGATATTTTCAGTGTTGATTAATATCTAAACTTTGTATCAATAAATCGACCTTCAAATTTACATGTTTTTCGCTTATTTAGCGTCCTAGACCTCAGTCCTTCAGACAAACAAAAAATTTCAAGCTGATCCACATTCCGTAACTGTAACATAGAGCATGAAATTTTTACAATCACCTTTTCGTTACAAGTTATGCGTAAATGTATTTATATATAAATATATATATATATATATATATTAGAAAAGCATTTCTTTTTTATTAAAAGTAATCGAACATGCAGACCTTCTTCTCATGACTGTTTGTCTAATTAAATAATCCTACTACTCGAAATGGAACTGGCAGAAGTTAATAGTATGTATATGTGTATGTAGATGTGCTCTATTGTTTAACACGCGCGTGAATGCATTGAGTGAATGCTCACATGCACAGCTTCTTCTTCTTCTTCTTCTTCTTCTGCTTTCAAGGTTTTGTGTCGTGTGCAGCGTTAATAAATTGTGCTACAGGCAGAACTTTGCTTTCTGAACGTCTTGCATCATATATATATATATACATGAATGTATGTATTGTATCCCACCTTTTCTCGTGCTCTATCGAGTCAGGCCTTTAATTAACTTTGTTTGTACTGTTCACTATTCTTCTTTGTAGATGCACACTCACTAAGGATTGTTGTGCATATACATATCTATTGTAATAGTAAAGATAATAGTAAAGGATTCATTCATGCGTATGCGAAGGTATAGGAAATAATATCATTATATAAATGCTTATGTTATACATATACAATGATAAAATAAGCTACTTAAGAATGAGTATGAAAGTGATCGATAAATATTGTAGAAATAGTACAATAAAAATTACCTTGATCTATCGTATGATGATGATAGGAAAAAGATGATTTGTTGTGTATCGTACACTTGAACAACCGTAAGGAAAAAAAACAAATAGATAGAATATGTAAACATATAGAAATGATGATGCATTTGTATATCATAGAGATCAATATTAAGAAGAATTTTTCTTGTATGTGTTTTGTCTCGCCGATTTTGTCTTTAACATTTTGTAAGCATAACGAGTAGGTAATTAGCTGACGCCGTTCATCGCTCGTCTCAAAATGGCTTTCTCATGTGATCACAGTGGTCAAACAGCTGTAGACAATCATTTTTTTTGACTGTTTGTGAGAAGAGGTACCGCCTTCCCGCCGGCGCGACAAAGACAACGAACGAATAACGGCACCAGCAGTCTGTCTATGTCTGTTCGCTCAATTATTGAACACGTCGTTGATGTATATAAACGTTCGGTACTGATGACGACATTCGTATTGTTTGTTTATGTTTGATCAAATAGTTTTTCTTTTCTTCTTCTTCTTTGTTATATTCGTAACACCTTCGATTATTCTTGTTTGAGGTCAAGTTTGAATTATATATAATGTTCCTTGTTTTTATTATCATTGTTATTATTAGAAAATGTCTGATTCAAAACAAATGAGAATCTGTAATATTTCCTAGTCATAGTTCATGAACTTTCTCGTTCATCTAATGTTCCATATACACTCTTCTCATTCATCTTTTTTACTGCCTCCTCTCGAGTAAACAATCGTCTAATCAGTGCACTCGCGCTTGTTGACCATTAGGAGCTTGCAGCGACCATGCGTCAATCTAATGGATTGCCCTCCTCTTTTTTTTCCTCCTCACTTCTATTCTTATTCTACATGTAAATGATGATTACGTGTGATGTCCGAGAGTAGAGATAATGTGTAGACATCCATCGTGATTGTCATCACAGATTGACTAACATTGTCGCCACTGGAAAATAATCGTTTACTGCTGAGACAGATGATCTTTTATATTAGACATACAATTAAGAAAAGATGACACCATCGTACTAGTAAAAATAATCCAGATTAGTAGAAAGATTGTTACAGATGGTAACATTAAGTTTATTATTTCGTGTTTTTTTCTCAGTATCGTTTGTAAAATAATCATACTCCGGCAGCTGATAATACTTTCCTGTGAAAATGCACATGACACTTTAATGTTTGTCTTCTTATTGAGCTTCTATTTCTCTACTTTGCTTTACTTTACTCTATTTATATATATATATATACTATATAACACATCATTAGTATATATTGACATAGTAGAACTATTATTATAGTAGTTTTAGTAGAAATAGTAGAACAGTTTCTAATTCTTATTATTAATCATTCGTGGAATCCCATTAGAGTGAAACGCTTGATTCCCATCTGACTAGTTTCATCTTTCATCATTATTAGTCAATGACTGTCCAATGTCCAGAATACGAATATAAATCAGGAGACCGATTCTAATTTAATCGTGATTGTCTTGTCATTTGTCACTTTTTTTACTAAATAGACACTACCGGAGATGACTTTTTGTTGTTGTTCAATGTGTAATAATTGTATGATCATGATCTAAGAAGAAAGAATAGGAAGAGTAGGAGAAAGAGACAGTAAAAGAAAAGAGGAAAAGGAAGAGAGAAAAGAGCAGAGAAGGAGAAAGAGAGAGAGAGAGAGAGACAGAGAGAGAGGGAGAGGGAGAGGGAGAGGGAGAGACAAAGAAAGCAAGAGAGGGACACAGAGGACAAGGAGAAGTGGAAAAGGAAAGAAAAAGCGCAATTTTTTTTAACCATTTTACTACTATACCACATTATCTAGATATACATGGTCTACTATTTTTAATGTGAATAGCATAATCAAGTGTGAAGCAATTAGGTGAGTTTTTCAACAAGAACTTTTCACATAAAACACCAGTATGAGAATTGTTTTTTAATAGTATATAGAAACAAAAGAAACTATTGTTTATATTATTTTGTATTGTTCGTAAGACACAAATCATTCCGTTCACATATCGCGCCTTTTTAAATGATATATAAATCATTTGAAATGGAGAAGATTATATTTTATTTTTATCACTATTTGATAATGGTCAGTCGATGGTCAAGAGTACGTAATATATATATATACATGCAACATATAAGATCTCATAAAAGATACAATCTTAGTTCACTTGATTCTTCTATGATCACTTTCTATATATAGTCTCTTGAGGGAATTTTATAATCTTGACAATGTATTGAAAATAAATAAATAGACAGGCGTCAATAATACTATGAAGAAGCTCAATCATATCAAGGTCTAATAGAAAAAGTAGTGATCGAACAAAAAAAAGTTGCTATTTTGATTGTCAAAGAACTTATGTTCTCGTGTAGTCTCTTAGCTCTAATCGCGTCATCGCTACTCAACCATACTTCCATCCGGCTGCTTGCCGTGCATAGAAGCCTAATCATATTGAGAGTTTTTTCTCTCTCTCTTCCTCTCTCCCTCGTTTTCTTCTCTCATTTAGCAATAGTAACATCTACTATGTACTTGATTATATCATGCGGCTGATTACATTGAACATGTATGAACATATCCCACCCACCTACCTATCCACCAATTGTTCATATCGATTGGTCAGTAGCATGGTGGCGCATGCTTCAGTATTGAATATGTGATATATGTATATATATAGGATCAATATACAAACATGTATATAAGCAGCACTATCAGTGTATATGAAATAATAATAATGTCTTAATCATTTTATATAAAGCTTTTGCGCTTGAAAGATTTCTTCTTTTCATGAGGTTTCATATTCTCTCTCTCTCTTGTAAATTCACTTAAGCATGATCTCGTAATCACTTGATATATCTTGGTGAACTTTCGAATAGTGTACATACAGATAGTTATTCTTAATCTTTTTTTTATTCACTCATCATTTTCTTGTTTTATAGTCTCTCTAATCTTTTTCACTTAGGGATTTTTGTCAACTAACACACGCATAGATACTTAGCTAATTTCATTGATTGTTGTCGCCTTCATGTTCCGACAACATAAAAATTACGTCATCTACAGATGACTAACACGCACATCACATACAGGAACTTGTTCTTACTTGAAAATCTATCCTTGTATGATCATGATCATGATGCACCATCTGTTTTATTTCGAAGACAAAAAAAAGAAAATCCAATAGGAAATGCAATTGTTCGTACATGATAAAACTTCTAAATCTTTATTCAATTAGAAAAATCTTGTTGATAAACTATGAACTATTGTATTTCAATCTATTCCATATGTTATTGAAGAAAAGAAAAACGAACGATGAAGTAGAGGAGACGACACATCCATATAAAATCAAATTGCAGGCGTGAACTTTAATTGTCATCCGTTCAGTATATACATATATATATATATAAATACAAGGCCACTTTCATACTTTATCAATGCGTGACAAATGCATTTGAATTAAAGATTTTTTTTTCGTTTTATTTTACTTTCTGTTAGCTGACACTTGACATATTTTATTAAAATTTTTTTAAAATCTAATCAATGAATTGAGCTGTTATTATTATAACTATTGTTATCGTTATTATAATTTATATTGAAAAAGAAAAGGTGTTCTTGTATATATATAAATGTACTTTCTAAACATTAGAAAATTGACTTACGTCACGATTAATGTAAATCGATCTCCCTCATCATCGTTATTCAACATAGTTATAACAACAACAACAAAAAGAAGGAAAAAAAAGAGAAAGACTTCGTATATTTCAATTGATTGAGATTACTACTGTTGTATAGTAGTACATTAAGAAATCTACGAATACATTTATGAAATAGTTCCGTTCATTTTATTTTTTATTTAAGTAGTAAGTTTCTATTGATTGAGCTTCTTCTTCTTCTGTTGTAGTATTTGTTCGGTCAAAATTCTACCAAGATATGACAGCGTAAGAAATTAATTGCCTATAAATGTCTGAATACAATGTATGGCATTGCTCTTTCATTCTTTTTTTCTTTTTTTTTTTATTGTTTCAACATTACAATTCTTTCTTTTATTTCTTTCTATTTGGGTCAATTGAACGACACAGCATGTGTGTGAATTTTATTCACACATACATGTGTGCCTTTCGATTTCGGTTAGATGTCTCCTATGGTCATTCTACAGGTAGAGTAAATTGATTAACAGAAGCATCAACAGCACTTGAACGGTTTCGCACGACGGCGCGTCCCCCTTAAGGTAGCACTAGCAAGGTGTCCATTGAATATAGTAAGAAAGCAAAAATTGATGAATGAGCATCATCTACTTAAAAGAAATGATGGACACACGTTCAATGTTAGAGTCAGTCGGTCATCATGTCTTTGTCAAAACTAATCAGTATTGAAAGATAGGTCTAGATGTATGTTTCCTTCTTTATATACTTCTTATTCAGGATATGCACTTGAGCCTTATGTCTACTCTATAGATTTAGCCTGTCGATCACATATCGCAATAGACAGTGTGTCGACAAATGAGAAATAAAAAAAAAAGAAAAGATATTAGCCGGAACGAAGATTACAAAGCTTGCCGCTGATATTACATCTTTAAATGTTGAAAGAATATGTGTACCGTTAATGGTGAGTTTGATTGTATTTATCTTTGCTTCTAGTGTCTATTCAGATCATTTTTCAAAAGAGAAATAGTTTATTAACTTTGTCTTTTGTTTTTTCTTCATTTTAAATTTTGATCTAATATTAGATATTTATAAAAATAGATCAAAAAGAATAGAAATGTTTTCAAGTGAATTTAATATTCATTGAGTTAGATTTATATATACACGTTTACATACTTGAGACACATCTTTTCCATCTGATTCACACGTTGTCAAATTGAGAAAAGTGTATGTCTTATACATCACGCAAGAAGAAGACTACTCTAACAAAAGGTCATTGTCTATATCAATGTACATATAAACTAAGTTACTATATTGAACATTAGTCGGAACAATAATGTTTGATGTTATGAAGGCATAAGTATCGATGATCAAATTCGTCTGTGGCATCGATTTACACACACACACAGGAGAGAGAGAGAGCGGATGTATATAGATATCTTTTTGAATCGACGAGCTGATGCACGTCCTTGCATTGATCTAGAAAAAATTAATTGGATGGCACAATTGCTTTCCTAGCACCATACTGGGATACTATACAGTATGTAGGTAAATTAGTTGAAAAAAAATAGGAAGTGTCCAGCTTTGATCATTTACAATGTCACAGCTGTATGATGTAAGGACATAAGATAATCATAAAAACTAAAGAATAAAAACTGACCAAGAATATAACAATAGTATTGTTAATAGTCAGTTCAGTTTTAATAAACTTCTTTCGGTCGATTCCGATAAAGTCACGCTACGACAGCTGCTTATACATTACATTCTTTGTTCATGTGCTTATATCAAGCTTTTTTCTTTTTATTCTATTGCTTCTCTTTTCTCGTTTTTTCTTGTGGCTCTTCATTCAATCATCTCTTCTTCTTCTTCTTCATCATCATAATCATCATCATCATCATCGTTCGTTCGTTTGTTCAATCGATCAGCACTCTTGAGAGAGACTGAATTGTATGTTGAAATCTTGTTCTATTATTGCGCACGCATTTACTATGGAAATAATCCGCTATGCTTGTATGAATATGATGTAACTCAACATACAACACGAGTAATGAAGCATTATTGATTATCATTTTTTTTTCTTGCTCAGTTCTTTCTTCTTTTTCTTCCATATAAAGCTATGTCGCGTACTACAACAAAATCGATTAATATTTTAAGATAAAACAGGTATGTGTGAACAATAAGAGAGAGAAAAAGAAAAGATGATGAAATCAATCATTTTTAGTTTCTTCAGAGTAGTAAACACATGCCGGATGGCATCTTAACTTGAGCGCAAAAGGTCATTTCTAACATCAATAATCGACATGTCAGAATATGATAGAAACAACTTTGTCTTCGTAGAAGAAAATTTCTCTTTAAATTTAAAACAAAAAAAAAATACTGAGTCTTAATAACCTTGGATTGTCTTGAATAAATGATTGATATATTCTATGGTAAATCGGAAAGAAAAGCGGGTGTTCTTGTCATTCTTTTTTTTTCTCTATCGGAAATTATTTATCAACTGAAACTATTTCTTTAATTTCTAAATTCATTTTTCCTCTTGTTTTTTTAGAAAATAATATAATCCATTCTAACAATGTTTCAATTTTCTGATAACACTCTATTATCCTCTTTGTCATCCTGAAAGATAACAACATATGTTTCCATGTATACTTCCCTCCAGTAGTGAGCTTTTTCTCATCAGTTAAATCTCAGTATTGCATATCGAGATTGTCACGCTGTGCATCTGTATTTATATGCATGAACGTATCAATCATACAGATGGACCACCATTGTGAAAATCGATTAAGACAACAGAGCTAAAAGAAAACAGCATATATTGAACTCTTCTATAATATAAATTATTTCCTTGATGTTTCTTTTTTTAGTTATTGATCATGTTCAGTGAGAGAGCCATTGAATCGGATAGTTTTCATAAAAAATCATTTTTCTTGATTGAATATGACAAGTAATTTTTTTTCCTCTGTTTAGAATAATGCTAATATAACATGATAATCACTTTTTTGTTCTTTTTTTATCTCAGCTTTCGATTTCTAGACTAGTTTAGTTGTCCTTGACACATAAATAAAAGATGAGTTTACTTGTCATCTAGATGTGTTTATACACGACATCTCGTTCTTTTTTTTTCTCTTCGATGAAGATGATCCTTTGAGTAATAGTGAATGACACGAGTAGAATGAATCGATCGAACGCTTACTTATTTAAATTAATAACAACATACGACAACAAATCAGTTGATCAAATAAAACGTGTGTATATTTGATGTTGTTCTTTTCAAGGTTAATCCAGTCTATGAGACACAGAGAGAGAGAGAGAGACCTATGATATTATTTAATTAATAAAAAGGATAGAGTATGAGTGTTATTCTTCAATTGAATCTTATTCCATTAGTCTCAATTTAGTTTCTTTTTTTCGTTCTAGACATTCAGTCCTAATGGAATAGAAGCAGAAGAGAGTATATAAGAGAACTTCAAAGTAAACGAATGAAATATATATAGAGATTGTTGTTGATCGTAGGTGATCGTAGCGACGGTCACATAAACACTTCTATTCTTTTCGTTTATGTATGTTATTTCAGATCATTCCGACAACAAACTATACTTTCATCTATCATAAATATTAGAAGAAATTTATCGCGGATGTGCATATCCTTTCTTCTTCTTCGTCTTCAGGTGTTGACAGGAAATGAAACAATCAATAGGTCACATCTGTCCTTCATACTAATTAGAACAATAATTTGTTCAAATTATCCCACTTGAAGAAAAGTTTGAAGAGATCATTTATTTTTCTTTCAGATAAAACTATAAAATCATGATTAATATATTAATACTATTCTCTCTACTACTTCCATTAATCTCTTCAAATCATCATTTACATTCATTACCATCAATTCAAATCGATCCAAATGATTATCCAAATTCCGATTTAGTTATTGAAAAATTTTCTTCAACAAATTCTTTACGTTGTTTATTACAAACAGAATCAAAATATTTCCATCTTGATTCATCATGTCAATTATTAACACGTACATCATTAAAACAAATATGTCCACTTAATTATACATTAAAATTAGAATTTGTTTTACCACATAATACAACAATCTATCAATTAATTATTGAATTAAAATATAAACTATCATTTCAAATAAATCTTACTAATGATCAATCATTAATAACATTACCATTTTATTGTAATAATAAAAATCAATATAATATACATCGAAAACAAAAAGAATTATCTATTGGTAATGCACATATAGTATTAAATAAACCACAACAACAACAACAGACGGATGAACAAATTTGTCAGTTTGAAAAAAATCCATATCGTATTAAATTAAAAGAAAATGAATTATATAAAAATTTCCTTCAAATTAAAATCTTTTCATCATGTATAACAAATCCAAATTATATATTAGCATCATCAAATTCAAAGCGAAATTTTGAATATTTTTCATTAAATTCTACAACAGGATTTTTAAGTTTAATACATTCATTAGATTATGAAACAACAGTAACATGGAAATTAGTTATACAAGCTCATGATAAATCATATATACCATTTTATACATATGTTATTATTGATGTTGAAGATATCAATGATTGTTTACCATTACTTTCATGGAATTTTCCATTACAAACAATTGATATTATTAATGATACAGATTCATTTAATATTGATATTGGTGTATATGAATCGAAAGTTGAACAAACGAATGTTATTATTGCGAACTTAATTGCATCTGATCTTGATGCATTACCATATAATTTTGAATTGAAAATAAATTCATCAAATTTAGTATTACCATTTCAAATTCATGGACCATTTGCTGATTCAACATTTGTTTTATCAACAAATCAAAAACTTGATCGAGAATATCAAGATAAATATATATTAAATTTAGTTTTAACTGATAATGGACAACCAAAATTATCATCATTTTATAAATTAACAATTCATATATTAGATGATAATG
>CAJNOI010000001.1:505775-518692 GCA_905250115.1 Adineta steineri | reverse complement strand
TATTTGTTGACTAATGCAAGAATATCATTAACATTAAGACGAGCATCAGTAGCTTCACGTTTACCAATTAAACTAACAGCACCTATTAAAAGACCTGGTGCAGCACTTGCAGCAGCATTTAAAGCAGTATTGGCGATAGAACTCCAACTAAAAAGTAAATAATAAATTTTTACAATTATTCTATTATTTTCTTTTACTTTATTTTTATTCGGGAGACTTCTGGTACAAATTGTGAAACGAGTTGTTCAATGGTTTGAGCAAGAGTAGCAACATTCCAATTGTTTCCAGCACCAGCAAGAACAGTAGCGAAGAATTGGTTCTGTAATTGTTGTAATTTATCACCACTTAAGAATTGTTGAATTTGTGGAATGAAGTTTTGTATTTGATTATTGTTAACAAATTGAATAACATCATTAAGATTAAGACGAGCATCAGTAGCATCACGTTTACCCAACAAAGCAAAAAGAAGACCTGGTGCAGCACTTAGTAAAGCACCTGGTATAGCATTTACAACACTGTCAACGATACCACCCCAACTAAAAAATAAATAATAAATCTCATGCTTATTTTATTATTTTCTCTTACTTAATGTCAAATCGACCAATTTGTGGTACAAATTGTGAAACGAGTTGTTGAATGGTTTGAGCAATGGTAGCAACATTCCAGTTGTTTCCAGCACCAGTAAGAATAGTAGCGAAGAATTGGTTTTGTAATTGTTGTAATTTATCTCCATTTAAGAATTGTTGAATTTGTGGAATGAAGTTTTGTATTTGATTATTGTTAACAAATTGAAGAATATCATTAACATTAATACGAGCGTCGGTAGCGTCACGTTTGCCGACCATATTAAGAATGATACTAGGTAAAGCTTCAGTGGTAGCGCCAACAATTTGTTGAAGAAGTTGATCAAAATCAAAACTACGTTGTGGTTTTGATGCAAGAAAATGTTGAAGTATTGGTCGTATTTTGTCTTTGATTGCATTAAGATCAAGGTTACTTCCAAGTTGAGCTACAACAAATTGAATAAGTTTATCTTTAAGAGAGTGTAATTCAGATGATGAGAGAACACCATTAAGTTGAGGAAGAATGTTATTAAGTTGACCAAGAAAACCCTAAAATATCAAAGAAGTACTGTATTTTATAAATTGATGTGTAAAAATGATGAGTATACTTGGAGTTGAGGTAATAAGGAAATTACTGCATTGAAGTTGTTGATTTGAGGGACAACAAGTTGACTTTGTGCAAAAGCAATGCTGACCAAAAGAACGGCAAACGGAGCCAAAAGACGCATTCTCGAAACTGACAGTATACGAAATACGAAAACTAAATAGCTGTGAATTGTCCATTGCTTATATACATCTGATCTTATCTCAGTTTATTTTATAAGTTAACATCAGCTATATTTTCACACACCTTCATCTGATGCTTTTTATTAATTTTTTCTCACAATAAAAAAAAACAGACTAGATTACATAAAAATATAATTTAGTGAGGATGAAAATAGTTCCAATCGAGCCAACGTAGGCGAAGAGCCAGTTCAGAATGAGTCCATTTGGGAGAATGTGCAATATATTCATGTACCGTTAAATTTGTGTGTGCAAGACCATCCAGAAATTCAATATAAGCAAGAGCCAATCGAAGTGTATCAATTTTTGAGAGACGTTTTTCATATGGAAATCTTGGTATATGAGAACGAAGTTCAGCAAAAGCTGCATTCAAATGAGATAATCGACGATCAGTCATTTTGTTAGAAGTGAAAGTAAAAAGTTGGTTACAACTAATAAAAGAAAAATATAAGAAAGTGAATAAGATGTATTGTTTTCACAGCATGACATTTTTCAATTCAACATACTGACATTCGTTGTCTGCCTATGACAGGAGCTTCTACTTTTTTTTTCTTATTCATTGTCTTACTTGTGACATAGTTTACCGAACATTCTTTCTTTTTTTTCTCTCTCATTACTTTTAATAAAACTATCATTTGCACACAATGAATTCAAAGACAAATCTAATATTTGACAGTAAAATAAGTTTAAAACTATATTAAATAAATATCAAGTTCTTCACATAAATGATAATAATTACTGTTTATATATTAAATAAAGAAAAATGTGTAACTACATTAAGTAGAGAATAATCATATTTCAATACACATGAATGATAATAATCTTTTTTTCATTATTGAATTTATAAACATCTTCGTATCATTCGAATACTACTATGATATTTCTGTTTTTATTACTAATTGAGTAATTATTATAATTGAAAATCTTAAAAATATATTGATGATATTATTTCGCTCCCTTTTCTTGCTAATACAGTTCAATATAATTTTTTCCAACATTCCTTCTGTAATAATTTTTTTTTGGTTGATTAAACATATACGTTAAAACTGGTTAATCCATTAGATTTTTATTATAAATTAATGATGAAAATGTAAATTGTTTTAAATCTAATTTTAATGAAATTGACCTTTAAAAATATCGAATAACTATAATTATTTTTCGTAATTTTGTAAGTGATAATCGTATATCAATTACAATAATTTACTATTCTTATATAATGTCAGATAATAATCTAATTCAAACTAGTGAATTTATGGCTTATAATAATGATGCAATTGAATATTATACGTATGACATTGTTTGATTTATAGATTGAAATAAATGTCTTGTATAGTTTATCAACATGTTACATTGAAGAAACATGTAAAATAAAATTAAATGAAACTAAACAACGATTTTATGATATCAAACGAGATCCATATATTGAAATAATAGATTTTGAAGCAATTATTGAAAAACGACCAACAGAAATTGATGAAACATCATCACGTGTTCTTAAATATAAATCACCATCTTTTATGTATGAACTAAATCAATGAAAACTCTCTCTGTATTTTTATGATTAGGGCATCAGTTACGTTTCGTTTTCCACCAATTCATTCTAATGAATGTTGGAAAGTAGGCTTTATTCAAGCATGTTCGTATCTTATTGAAAGATATTCTTTTAATCATATTTATTTATATTAAAAAAAAACCAAAAGGTGATTGTATGATTTTTCAAAATCAATATGGTGATTTTGGCTTGTAAGTAAGTTGTTCTAAATTTTTAATCATAATAAATTATAATATTTTTTATTTTATCTAGTTCATCTTGGGAAGTATGTAAATCTTTTCTGATATTTTTTTCATACTGAATAAATAGTTTCCACAATTAATTGTTCGTGATGTATCAATGATTAATGATAGTTGTGGACGAAATTATCCATGGTATGGATCAAAAAATCAAGGTAAATAAATTAAAATTTACTCAAATAATCTTTTAAAATCATGTCTAGTTGTTACAATTCAAGGGCCAATAAATCAACAAACTGAACATACAATAAATATGCGTGATTTATTTGTACCATGGATTCCATGGTAAATAGAAAAATTTCAGAGAACTTTGATTTGATTTTTTTTTCAAAGGGATATTCCAACATGTGAAGGTGAACAATCATGTTTAACACATATTTATCGACACCAACGATTTTATGTATGGTTATGTGCGATGAATTGTACAAAAAATGAATTATTAATAATTCATACAATACGTTGGATGCAAACAATTGAAATTGATGTTAAACCAGATCTCTATCGTGGAATACGAGCAACATTAATTAGTAATCCTGAACCTGAACAACCGATTTTTCTTAAAAGAAATATTTTTATTCCATCTTGTGCTCTACAAGAACCATCCGTAAGATGATAAATTATTTATTATTGAAATTAATTTTATTTATAATTAGGCAAATAATGCTCAACTGCTTATTTGGAAACCTACACAAGGTGAACCACTTGTTGTAGTGAATCCGAAATATCGTGATAGGAGTACAATAAAATATTTTTCACGATATTTACTGAAAAAATGAATATGATTGGTTGTTAAATTACTAATAAAAATTTCTCCTATAATCAATACATTTCTTTGTTAATTTTTCTTTCTTTAAAAAAATCTTATTTTTTCTTTTATTTATTAGAAAATTTTCTTTAGATTTTTTCAAAATAAATTTCTTCAATAGAATACAATCATTGATAAATATATTTAATTTAAACAATAATCATTGGATCATTTGATCATGTGTCATGAATGGAGGTTAAGTTCGACCATCATGGCTACGAAAATCAAAAAGATTAAATCCGATTCGCGAGAGCGACCAAGCGCGTTGTTATATTATTCTCACAGAAATATTCTTCTAGTTCTATATTCATAAAATTTCATTCATGATATATATTTATTTCAATAATCTGTAATTTGTTTTATTTGATTTGTTTTTTCTAAAAGTCATCTGACGACCTCTGTTCTGTATATATATATAGTCCATATTGTCTTTTGTGTTCAATAAGAAAGAAAGAAAGAGAGAAAAAAAAACAGGAGAATTTCTTATTTCAGATGCGAAAACGACATTTTCAATATTCTTTTTTTTAAATTTTGTCGTCATTTCGACTCTTGTTTATTTGATTTCTTGTAAGTTATACATACATTTATTATATTTCGATTGTTTTTTATTTTTACATACAGTTTATAATGATTACTGAACATTAATTCAGAAGAAAAATGTCTTACGAATCGACAAAAACTAGTACAAATTCAACTGGTGGTGAAACAATAACGAGTGATATATCATCACAATCAGCAGCTAATAATTTTTATCCAAATAATAATATTAATAATAATAATAATAATAACAATAATAATAATAATACTAATCGAACACAAACAATGATAATGAATCCAATGTTGGGTACTAATAATTTTTATAATGGACCACCACAAGGTACATCACCTCAACAAGTTCAAATGCCAAATCGTTCTATGTATCAAGGATATCCATCGGGATCTCCTCATCATCAACAACAAATTGTAAGTATTTGTTCTTTTAGTTTTGTTTACTAATCATTTCGAAATAATAATAATACTAATGAGTATATTGTATCATAATAATATTCAGTTATCACCATTTGATACATATGAATCGCGTACAAGTGGTTATTATTCACCATATAATCATGAGACTGGTGTTTATGAACATCAGCAATCAATAGGACGAACTTATTATGGAAATTATGGCGATAATCCTGTTGAGGTAGTGCACATATGTGTGTAAATATTTATATATATATATATTTCGTCTAATTATCATACCTATCCCTTGTTTTTGTTCCTGCACGTGTAATAAATAATAAATATTGTATTTGTATGAAATTTTAAAGAAACATATTACTATTAGAAATTTTTATATTCTAGACATCGCCATATCCCATGAAAGATGGTTCTTTAACATCATCATCAATGAATAATAATAATAATACAGATTTGGTAAGCATGATTGAAATAGATGTATGAGATTTTGTATCTATTTTTATATAAGAATAGTGTAGATATTTCTGAATAACCTAAAGAATGGATTTAAAGCTATTCGCGGAAATCTTTTATTAGAAGATATATGTAGTACTTTTGTAAAGCTGACAATTCTGTACGAAATATAATATCGATAAAGACTATAGCATTCTATATAGATGTAACTCTAATGATTTCAGTAGGTATTACTAATTAGATTTTTATAAAATTAAAAATAAGAAGAGAACGAAATTTTTAATGCTGTTATGAAATATAGTTCGAAATTTGAATGGTATATTTTCTAGATTAGATTTTATTGAATAAGTACATTTTTTACTTCGATTTTAATTTAAAAATTTC
The DNA here is from genome assembly GCA_905250115.1 of Adineta steineri. Classification (NCBI taxonomy): domain Eukaryota; kingdom Metazoa; phylum Rotifera; class Eurotatoria; order Adinetida; family Adinetidae; genus Adineta; species Adineta steineri. Next base: position 512,950 of record CAJNOI010000001.1, on the reverse strand, counting down.
GCACCTTTTCGATGAAAATATGCATATACGCCAGAAAATTTTCTGTGTATACTATTTTCTAAAACCTAAGTTTATATTTAGAAAGAGTGTCAAATTGTAATTTTAACTTAATGTACTGACACTTCTGACATAGATTCAAATAAACGAATTATTTTGTTAACAAATTGTTAACCTACTCACGAGTAAATATTATTTAAAACGTAAACATGACAGGTGTCATTTGACAAGGTACTTTTTGTATTGTAAACATTAAACGATTATGTATATAGAAAGTGAAATATGTGTAATCACATCATAGTAATATAACCTTGATTTTCTTTCAGCCTTTCATCATCATCATTTGTCTCATATGTTATTTTTTATTTTTTTACCGGGATTGTTTTTGTTGTTGTTGGCATGTCAAGAGACATCAATTTCCCTCTTTTTTGTTCTCTCTTGCTCTTTTTTTTATATGAAACAGCTGATCCCATTGACGATCACATGCATCTAGTGTTCTTTAATTGGACATTTACAAATGAGAGTAGGACGTGGTGAGAAACGAAAGAGATGATTGCCACAACAGAGAGCAAGAGAAAGACGAAGAGAAAGAGATATGGTTGATTTATATAAATAAATGAATGAATGAATGGAGAAGAATGAGTGTGTACGTAAAAAAAGATTTTCATTCATTCATTCATTCATCATCATCTAATTGACGTACACAGCGTAGTTTAGACTGACAAGTTTACTCTTACTATTTGCTGTCAAAAAGATTCTTGTCTGAAATACATCCATCTTTGTATATCAATAAAGACGAATAGAGTTATATATTACATCAATGTGTAACGATGAAGAACTAATTGAATGATCATTTATATACATAGACAGCTATTATCTAACTTTTATTAATTGTTATTTTAGAATGCGACTGATTCAACGACAACACCACATGATCAACAACAACAACAACAACAACAGCAATCTGCTGGTAATATGGCAATGGCAACGGCACAAACACCGCCAGGTAAAGTTACATTAAGAGAACTAGTTATTTTTGTATATGTCCGTGAAGAAAAAGCACCTATTTATTGTAATCGCTATTACCTTCATTATTTATTAATATTGTATTTTCTAAATGAGAAATATGTATAATATCAAATTAAATATAATGATTGTCAGTCTTCTTCTGCTCTTCTTTTTTTGTATTTCTCATGATTTTTAGTATTTTTGAGCTGTATGTCACACTCTATTGTGATAGTGTTTGTCATCTTCCTTTTCTCCTATATGTATGCGTGTCTGAACTAAATCTTCATGACTTTTATTCTAGGGAATGGTGGCTATAACAATTCCTCCATGATGCCACCGCCTCATCCAGCATCAAAGCAACAACAACAACCACCACCATATGTCAACTATTCACAGCAGCAACAAGGTTTGTCATTGTAAAAAAAAGAGAGAAACAAGGTTTTTCAAAAGTAGTTTCTTTCTTCATCTTTATTGTTTTTTCTTCGTCTTCTTCTTTTCATTTGCCCTGCTATTGCCTTCATCATCATCGTTATTGTCCTCTCGTCGTCCTCCTCGTCGTCGTCGAGTAAATGCAATGCAAAGAACATAGTCGTTTTTTTTTGCGCGTTCTACTTTTCCTTCTTGCCATCTATTCATCGACGACGACGGACAAACAGGCAGGCTGGTTGCTTGCTTGATTATTTTCCTGTTCCCTCTCTTCGTGCAAGCGAACGAGCAAGCGAGCGAGCGAGCGAGCAAGCAAGCAAACGTGCGTTCGTTCTATAGCCTCGGAGAATGAAACAGCAAGCAGCAGAAGCAGCAGCAGTACAACGAGATGTTATGCGCGTATGTGTATGTGTATGTGTGTGCCTGTCATTTACCGCCATCGCTTCGCACACTCACATATATTGAGAATAGAATAGTGGCGACGACGACCACTACTATTACATAGAGAAGCTTCATTCTTTTCTTTTCTTTCTTTTTTTCTTCTCTTTTCCTCTCTCTTTTCGTTCGTTTATTGCACTGCTAATGTTATACTCGCTGTACGAGCAACTCATTGATGATTATTATATGCAAGAAGAAAAAAAACGAACAGCGCCACATGCATTGCTAGTTTAATTGTATTTTATTTGATTTTATAGGTGACATGTATAGTAGAACATCAAATAGTGCTAGTACACCTCAATATGTTCCACAATATTCGCAGTATCCACCTGGAGCTACGGCAATGATGAATCCACGATCACCAGCACCAAATACAAATGCTTATCGACCACCATATTCATCTGGATCTCCATATCAAAATGGAATAGCATCATCACCATCACCATCGACATCGACATCAGGAAAACCTACATCTCGTTCACAACAAGTTTCACCTAAACGCTCAAATTCACAACCAACAACACCACCACAACAACAATCACGTTATCCATCTCCATATCCATCCTATTCAAATGGACCAGTTGCTTATAAACCAGGTGGTTCCAATGGTTATGCACCACCTCCATCACAACAACAGCAACAGCAACTACCACCACAACAACACCAACCGCAGCAGCAACAACAACAACAACAATCAACGTGGCCTCCACCACCAACACAACGTGATGTAGTTACACCAGGTCTGGCTAGTAGTACAGGTGATTCAGACTCGAATTCAAGTAATGCATCACAACAACCTATATCATATCCACCTTCAACAATGACCAATGGTCCAACAACTGCAGGTTATTCACAACCACCCTCATCTTCATATAATGCTGGTAGTGTTGGTGATTCAACAAATAATAATACCAATAATAATAATAATAATAATAATAATATGAATTCAAGTGGGCATAACTATATGGATCAACAATATTCAAACATACCACCACCAGGTTATGGTTATCCACCACAACAAATGAGTAAGTCAATTTTATTTAAAGTTATTTATAAGAAAGAATAATTCGTATTTTTCTCTTTCTCTCTCTCTCTCTAGATCCATATGGTAATCATCCACAACAAATGCATGGTCCACCAACAAATGAATTTCGTCCTCCACCTGTACAACCAATGGATGATGATAATAATGCTTATCGTAATAAACCACCATCTGCAATGATGGTTGATCCTCAACAACAACAACAATCACATAATGCATCTATTCCTCCACCTTCTGTATCATCATCTCAAGCACAATCTGTATCATCTTCAACAAACGGACCTAAATCACCCAGTGGTACGAGCATGTCATCGTATGTTCCTGATGATGCTGATTCAAGTAATTCAAGTTTTCCAGATAGTCCACCACCTTCACATGAAAAAGGTCAACAAAAACGTAAACTTTCATCTGCAACATCAAATTCGCATAGTACACCAGCAGAAGTTTTTACTAAATTACGTGATATGGGTGATGAATCTGAACGACAAGAACGACATATATTTGTTGATCGTTTACAAAAATTATGGGAAGAAAATCAAATAGTGTGCCGTAATTTACCTACAATATCGAAACAAACAATTGATTTATATCGTTTATATACATGTGTACGTGAACAAAATGGTTTTCAAGAATTTTCAAAAGTAGCAAAAAATCGTCATTGGCGTGATATAGCATCGAAATTAAACATTCCGAATTCATCAAGTGCAGCTTTTAATGTTAAACAAAAGTATATTAATTTAAAATTATTTCATTATGAATGTAAATTTGATCGAGGAGGAATTAATCCTGAACCAATATTAGCTGACATTGATAAACAACAAGGAAAACGTACAAAAACGCCAAAGAAAGGAGCAAATAATAGTGGAACAACGACAAATAATAGCAATGATAATACTAATGATAATAAACTAGTACCTCCACAAGTACCTTCGCAATCTCAACCTTCAGGTTTACCACTACCACCACAACCACCATTACCATCACAGCAACAACAACAACAGCAACCACCACCTATTCAAGATCCATATCGAGGTTATCCACCACCTCCACAGGGTCACCCACATCCAATGGGTCATCCACAACAACAACAACAATATCGACCTATGCAAATGCCTATGCATCCATATGGTGCAACTGGTAATGAATTACAACCACCTTATGATCCATCATCAGGTGGACAAATGATGTATAATAATCCAGAAATGGATTATCAACGTGCTGGTTATCCACCACCACCACCAGGACAACAATTACAACAACCTCCACAAATGATGAAACCACCACCAAATGCTTATGGTATGCCACCGCCACCACCACAACAAGGTCAACAACCATCAGCATCTATGCCACCTCAACATCGACCACCAGGACCATATCCATCAATTGCATCAAAACCACAACAACAGATGACTCCTTCATCACAACAAGATTATAATTCACCACAAACATCGAACTTAATAGGTGCACCACCGAATCAACAAGCACCACATCCATCTACAGGACCGCAACAAACATATCATTATCAACCTCAACAACCTATACCGAGGTATAAAAAAAAGAAAAGAAATTTTTTAAATTCTCACGTAGAATCTTAATGTATAATTTTTTTTCTTCTAGTCCTTATCCTCCATCTAGTTATCAACAACAACAACAACAGCAACCACGTACATCAATGATGGGCGGACCTCCACAATCACATGATCCATATTTATCTCAACAAGTTCCACCTAATCAAACATATCCAAATCCAAATCAAGCAAATTATCCTTATAAAAAAGCTGAAAATTCTATAACAACAGATTCATCAAATCTTGACAATCAAGATTCAAATAAAGGAAATAAATTATTAATGAATCAACTTCGTTCAACATCTTCAAATACATCTATGCTTTCAACATCAACACCTATTTCTATTTTAACTTCTTCAACAACACCAACAACAAATTCTACGTTAACACCAACATCAATTCCAACACCTAATTTTCCACCAAATTCTGTTGAAGCAACAACAATACCTTCGAAAATTAAACGTAAAAAATTAACTGCAAAAGACGTTACTCCAGTTGATCCATGGAAATTAATGATGTCTTTACGTGGTGGTTTACTTGCTGAAACAACTTGGGCATTAGATACAATAAATATAATGTTATCTGATGATCAAACTCATACATATTTTCGTTTAAAACAAATGCCTGGTTTATTACAAGCTATTGTTGATATATATGTTAAATGTTTAACACAATTATTTGATGAATTTCAAAATTCACCATCAAATATTGAAAATCAACAACCATCATTAAATGATTTAAATGGTTCATCACATTTAACATGTACAACTATAAAAAAACATGAACATAGACAACAAGAATCAATTATTTATCGTGTAGAATCAAATTCATTAAATAAATATAAACGAAAATATAATAAAGAACAATCAATTGTTTATGATCGTGTTTATGATGAACAAGGAAATGAAAAAAAAGATCCAACAAATGTATTAGATTTACAAAATACAAATGATTTATGTTTTATAAATACTCATTTTGATCCTATACGTTTGGATGATAATTATTATGAGAAACTTTATTATGGTCATCGTCTAGATGATATATCAACTGATGAACATGATCAAGAACCAATAAAAAAATGTCAAAATATATCACGTAAACGTATAAAAACATCTGAAGATGATATATCATGTGATGAAATGTCAATATTGGATAATAATCCAAAACGTCGTCGTCATAATTCCGATTCATTAATAGAAATCTCAGATAGTAATAAAGCATTTCTTCAACGTTATAAACGAAAATTTGAATATGATGAACGACAGACATATGAACTTTATTCTGGTATATGTTCATCATCATCAATAACAACAAAATCAAATCATACAAAAGATTCTGATTCATGTACAAATTCAAGTGATCAACAAGAGAATGTTTCATCATTATTTACATATCATTCACTTGCTTATGATCAAATATGTGCACGTTGTACTTGTGTATCATCTATTTTACGTAATCTCAGTTTTATATTGGGCAATGATATTGAATTAGTCAAATCTAAAACATTAATTGGTTTATTAGCTCGTCTTTTATTACTCAGGCATCGAGTTAATGACAATTATATGTCAGATAATCAAACATCTCTTAATGAAACAGTAGATCAAGATGAATTAAAAGTAAAACATATATATTTTTTAAATAGAAAAAAGTATTTTATTTTTCTATTTTTAGAATTCTGAACAAAAATCATCACCATCATTTTCTTGGGCAGAATGTGTATTAAATATACGTGACAATACTCTTGTTACATTGGCTAATATTGCTGGTACACTTGTACTTGATACATTTGATTCGGATTTATTATATACATTAATTGATGGTCTTTTACATTGGTCAACATGTTATTCTGGTGAAGCTATTGATTCATTACATTCATCATTAATATCAGCACAACGTTTATCTATTGAAATTTTAACAAAATTAAGTGTACATGAAATGAATATGGATTTTATACTTGCTACACCACCATTTTATCGTATTGTATCATTATTTCATGTTTTAACTGATTGGTTAATTGTTGATGAAATCAATGGTGGTATATCAAATTGGCATCCACCACCAATAACATCATCAACACATTATTATCCAACTTATTCTCGACCACGAACACATATTCAACGTGAATTTGCTATTGTTTTATTAAATGCATTAGTACGATGTGATTCATTAGCTGCTAGTGTTATTGCACATATACCATATGCTATATCATTATTAATAAATTTTTTAGAAGATTATGAAATGAAAACAAATGAATTAATGGCACGTTATGGTCCAGATTATGTTATACGTCTTACAACACAACAATCGAATGCTCAACATGCTGAACAAATTTTATTTACAACAAGTGATATGTTAAAACGTGCAGCAACATGTTTACTTTCAATAGTTAGTTATACGGATAATATTAAAATGATGAAACGATATGAAGATCGAATTTTAAATTTATCTACTTCACATGTTATTGATTCAAATGTTGGACGTGTTCTTACAGATGTTTTGCACTATTGTTCATTGCACAACAGTTGATTTGTTTTTTTTCTTCTCTTTGAATGTATAGTCTCCACTTTTTGTACAGATTCTTCTTTTTTTCTCTTCTTCTTCATCACTCTTTTTGGCCTTAGTATTAGAGAAACAATATGGTAACAAAGACAAAATCAAATGTACACTTATGAATGAGAAACGAGAAAGGAGAGGAA
>CAJNOI010000001.1:457060-505675 GCA_905250115.1 Adineta steineri | reverse complement strand
AGTACTGCTTTCTTCTTCATCATCATCTTTTTTTTTCATACACACACTCCGTGTTTGATTGTTTGTTTGCTGTTCTATATCTTTCTTTCTTGTATGCTCTGCTGTTTTTTAAAACACTGACTCTATCTTTGTCTATCGTTTTCTCTCTAACTCTTTTTTTTTGTCTTCATCATCATCTTGCTGCGACGAAAAATATATAAACACATAATGTGTCAAAATTATTGTCATTGTTCTATTCATAGATTCTAAGGCATGAAGAATATCAGATATATATATATATTGTCACTATTTTAATAGATATATTTATTGTAGCTATTTACAAAAATTACCAGCTGGTAGTTTCATAAAATATATTTGTATGATGATTTATTGAAAAAAGAAAGATTGACAAGGATATTTGTAATATTAGAATTATGATTTCTGTCTAAAGATTATACAGTTTGTTAGTAAACAATTTCTAGTTTTACGAAATAAACAGCAGATATGATAAGACTGTATATGGTTTCATGGGCAATTTTCTCAATATTTTCAATCATAATTGAACAGGAGTAAAAAAGGTTGAAATTAATTTCTATCAATTATTTTTACATGTCCTTCAACTCTATAGTGATTTATATCTGATTGAAAGTAACATCTTAACATATATTTTTTCAATAGTTGAAAACAAATACAATGACTATTTATTCATTTGATCACGACATCTAGTCCAATAGTCTCAGTATAATGAATTTATCGTATAATGTATACTTTTTTCTATTGAATAGAAGAATATATTGTAATTTTCGTATAACCTTGTTTAACTATGAACAATGGTTGGTATTTATGTTTGTACTATTATTATATTTATAATGACCTCACTTGTCTACGAACAGTAATAGAGAGAAGAAAATCTCCTATCATCTGCTTACTTTCTGTTTTTTTTTGCGTTCTGTACGTATTCATCCGTCCATTCTTTACTTTCTTTTTCTCTTCTTTTTTTTTCTTCTTCTCGTTTCTTCTCGATCGATGTTGACCGTGTGAACGCATTGTATACAATCCGAACTGTCGAAGTTCAATTCAAAAAATTCTGCGCCTTCCATACTTTTCATCATCACACTCGTTTGTTATCAATAGAACGGCATATAAAAACGAAGAACAAGTGAGATTGATAGTGAGAGATAAGACTTTTTAAACGTTCGTTGTTCACATTCATTTAAACTGAGGGGATTTACATTTTATATATTTTTCTTTTTCTGTTGTGATGAGAAATACAGAGAAGGATCATATAGACGTGTATTTGTGCAAACAACAACAGATTAAAACTTTGATTGATCCAAACGATCAATACTAGTATATATCATTATTGATCAGACTTGTTTCATTGAAGTGAGCATATATATATTTTTTAATAGATAGAACAAGTGTTGATTATTCCATAACATTTGGAGGTAACTGATTATATAGACAAACACATGTTTTCTCTCTCCATCTTTTTTTCTTCGTCGTTCTTTATATTCAATTAATACCAACAACGTCATTCTCTTCTTTTGCACCCCCTAGTCAACACTTCTCTTCTGTATATTGTATTTTATAGTCGTATCGACTCATTTCTTCTCTTTTTCTCTTCTTTTTTTTCGCGAAACCATGTACAAAGAATACGAGCGTTCGAGACACCCGACAGAGAGAGAGAAAGTGACATGATCAATTGCATTGTTTTTCTTTCGTGATTATTCTACTCAAGTTAATATAAAAGCTAGTGTTATCAAGAACGAAAACTGCGTACATTTATATACGATAGTATGTATCGAATAAAATACTTCTCATTTATACACATATCGAAAGCATATGAATTTAATTAATCATTTTTTTTGTCCAGATTTCAGATAAAATGATTCTTATGTACTGTATCGTACTTATTACATTTACTTTATTTCAATATTCATGTAAGTTTTTAATTAAAATTTAAAATTTTTATATTTTAAAAAAATCATATTTTTATCTAGATTCATTACAAACTGGTTTTACATGTGAAACATCCGTTACATTAAAATGTCCTGAAGCTACAAAATTAATCATATTGGAAGTAGCTTATTCATCGGAATGTCCAAGTTTTCATGAGGAAAAAGATGATACTTCTATTTATGCACCATCGCGTTGTATTGGTTATTATCGAGACCGTGCAAATAGTTTATGTAACGGACAACAAAATTGTACAATAGATAATAACCTTGGACAGCGACCATCATTTTTTATTGGTAAACAAGCTAACTGTGCATTTAAGGGACAAAGTATTAATATTGATTATTCATGTATACCTGGTATGTTGTTATATAATTTATTTTCTTTTAATTTAAAACTTGTTATTTTTTTTTCAAGATTTTTATTCGAGTAAATTACCTCGTATTGATATATGTTCATTACAATCACTTCATGGTGTAACAGAAGGTTTTATTCATACACCAAATTATCCAAGTGGTTATCCAAATAATCGTGCATGTTCAAAAACAGTACCATCACCAGATGATGGTCATCGGTAATTAAATCTTTGTATTTTTGAAAAAATAAAATTAGATATTTTTTATTTTATATAGATTGAAAGTTTATGCTTTGGATTTTGATATAGAAGGTTTAAGTGTTCTTAGACTATTGGGTGTTAAGCGTGTTAATGATTGGTTACAAATCAATAATAGTGGAGAGAAAATGTTTGGTACACGACCAGCATATACTCTCTTATTTGATGATATTATTGAAGCATCATTAATGTTTAAATCCGATTTTGCTAATACAAAACGACCGTATAATGGTTTCTTACTCTATTTTATTGGTAAATACAACACATATAAATTTACATAAAATCAATGACCCCGATATTTTTTATGGATTTGTTATAAATCCTTTTAAATGCAGACATAATAGATAAATATAATCTAGAAGTTTGAAGAGCATAAGACAGGCGAAGGAAAGTGAGCCTTATAGGGAATTTTAACGGAGAAAAATAAACAAAATCTTTCAGCTTCGTAGACGAATTTTTCAAGAGAATAAAAGTGAAGAGATGCTGACCATGACCAACCTATCATCAGATTATGAAGAGAGAAAATTTCTTAGAGTCAACATTCAAGGAAAAACAACTGTGAAATCAAATGTCCAAGTTTAAAGGCTAAATTGCGCACATTTTTTGATAGAAAATTAAACCTTCATTCTCAATGAAAGATATACTCTACGATATAATTTTCATTTAAATATCTTTAGTAACACCAATTCGTGGTACTCGACCAACAACAACGCCAATGACTACAACTACAACAACAGAACAAACATCCACGATTGTTCCAATTATTCTTTCAAATAAGGAAGAATCAATACCTTTAGTTGCATCAAAAACGTCTGCTCTTGTATCAAATGATCATCAACATCAAAGTAAATTTATAAATTTTCTAATAAATAAAAACAATTTCAATAAATTTCTTATTTTTAAGGTAATACTGGTTTAACTTTACTTGTTATTCTTCTATCCGGTATACTTTTTGTTATTCTCTGTGCATTTATACTTTATAAACGGTTTGAAAAATTCAATCTTTTGTATTGCTTATTTATATCTTATTTATTTTTAGTCGTAATGATCGTCGTATTCGATATTTAAGTGATACATTTAATTCATTTTTTCCTACTCGAACAAAAAATGTTACACTTAATACAACGGATAATAGTGATGAAGCTACATTAAATACAACAGTACAGTCAAAACTTGATGTATCATCAATGAATAACGATGAAAAATATCAAAAAATGAATGATTATGATAATAAATTTGTTCAAACACCAACATTAAAACATGTAAATATAAATGAAAGACGTGAAAGTCAAGAAAAACAAATTTTTATTGAAAATCTTAAAACATGTCCATCACCATATTCAGCTTATCGACGTACAGAAAGAAAATTTAATTCAAAAGAACAAATTGATAATGAATTAAATTCGAATTCTAATATTTATTCTCAAGATCCTTTAGCAAAATCAAATGCTTCACAAAAAAATGATAATAATTCTCTTCTATATGAATATGTTGATTTAAATCAACCACAACCACAACAACAACAACCAATTGAAGAATCTAAAGGTGATCAAGACGATGAAGAAGTTATTTATGATGTTATTAATCCAAATAATGAACGACCAGTTCAACCTGAAACAGATTATGAGTCAAGTATGTATGCTATACCTAAAAATGTCTAATATCAAACAGTATTACATTGTTTGAAAAATAGAAAACGAACTTTATTGAAAAAAAAAATTAAGTTTTTGTCGCAAAATCTCGTTGAGCAGATACATACATGTGACTATCTGTGTTTTTTGTTTCTGTAAATATAACGCATATTAAACAGAGTGTTTTCTTTTTTGTCTTCAATTTTTTTTGATTATACAAATGTTTGCTCTAAGTTTCTAATACGCATTTTTTTGTCTAATACAATTTATTCTGTTGTCTTTTTTTTCTTTGTTTAAATGTGAAATATTAAATTACGCTCATATAAATATTAACGGATTTATCTCAAATCACGTTTGACATTTCATCTTTATATATATATATATAGTTTAAGTTAATGATGTTATCAATTTATATGTCTCACAGATCGACTGTGATGATAATGACCGCCAGTTTTAAATTTGTTATCTAAATATTATTGCATGAGTGCGCCAGTCTCTATGAATTATTTCTACTTGAAGAAATCGTCAATTCTCAAAACAATCATTTTATATACAAAGTCTATTACGAAACGTTTATAATGATTTTGTTTTAGGTAATATATAAAATCACTTCGATTACATTATATAACACAACAAATTTAGTACAAAATATAATTCAAATTATCAAAGCAATTCATTTTGTAAAAAAAAGCAATTTAATGCAACTTTAGATAATATTATTATCTGAATTTATATCTCTCACAAATAAAACATATATTATATGAAATTATCTCGCGTTAATAATCATACATGTCAAATGTCATTTTGTTAATACATAAATTTTATTCGTTTTTTTTTATTAAAGTTGTTTAGAATGTCTGGATATGTAATAGAAATCGGTTGTATATTCATTCTTATGTGGTAAACACATACAGGTTGACGTATTACTAATGATGCATATGATGAATAAAGTGAAAACTATTATATAGATCTCATTAACTCAAGGTTATAGTATTGTATTTTATATACAATGTTGCTTTAAACAAGAAAATGATCGGGTCTTTTTATTCAAGGACTCTGTTATTTACGTTCTCTTTTTTTCGGTAGTTTCTCATTAATATGTTTTTCTTATGCAGCTGTTCGTATTTATTAACATTTAAACTAAATATTTGATTCGTCAAAATTCAAATTTAATGAAAAATCTTACTTTTCCATTATTAAGTCTATACAAGCAAAAAAACTGTATTTATCATTCTATCCGCTTCGTAATGACTATTTCGTTTCTTGTAAGTTCATCTGGCACAATAATGTACGTATTAAGATATCACAAAGTAAAATAACTTTATACGAGAATTATGTAAATACTCATCAGTATTTGTTAATAGTCAAATATGATTTCATTAGAATTGATATTACAAATCAATATTCGATATAGATTAAAATTCATGGTGAAATAAATCGAGAAATTTATATGACGACTTCAAGGTTTCAACTGGAATAAAATCATTCATTTAGAATAGTAATTGCATATAGACTGACAAAACCATTCGACTAGATTAATCTTATCAAATATATCTTTTTTTCTGATTGATTAAATATTATCAAATTCATTAAAATGTGAAATACTTATTAATTCGAGAAAATGTATCACTTATCCAAAAAAAAGAAATTATCAAATAAATTAATTATACTCTATAATCATATTATTTATATGATAGACATTTTTGAAATTTGATCTTCTTATTTGAACGTCTGATGTTATTCTTACGTAAATATTCTACTTTTGTATACCGGATTATCTTGACGTCATATTTGATGTTTATGACAAAAAACGTTTTCGTCATGTTTAAATTCATTTATTTATTCTCTTGTTAAAATTTATTTTAAAAAATGTAGATCCAGCCAATCAAAGATGAAAGAGAAAATAAGATAAATCCGTAGTATAAGTAAAACAATATTATGATTGTATCTAAGTTGAGTACATAGTCTTTCAATTATTTTTTTCAATAAAAGAAGGATATTATCTTACGTTAATCTTGATGTTTGTATGAACAACAAGACAGATGATTAAGTTACTTGATAGTGATTTAGTTCATTTAAAGATATTAAAGAATTTCTTGGCTATAATTCAATACTCTTCAGGATCAAAGCACAAACTCGAAAATTCATATTAGTCTACAGTAGTTATCACAACGATCATAATATTATGCTTGGTATAAACATTCGATTCTATGTAACAGTTGAAACCATATATTTTTCATCATTTGGTATAACGGATTTCTTTGAAATGACTGATCAAATTGATACTAGTTTATCAATATCGACAAAGATGTTTGTTTCTCAATCTAGTTATACCAATAAACTGAAGATTATCTAATTAAAGACCTTTAGACAACGTTTTTCAATAATAGAAGATTGAACTCTACACGTATATATATTAAGATAGCTTACAAGTCATCTTCAAGATTAATCTCCATTTTTATTTCTTCTTCTAACGATTCTTGCACATCTTCAAAATAACTGATCTAATATTTATCCTATAGTTAAGAGAATACAATTAGTTTGTTGAACACATAGAATGAATGTCTCTCATGACACATTAATATAGCTGTCTAGCTTCAAATATCAAAAACGATGTGCATAGTATTCTTTGTATAGGCATCACTAGAGCAGATATTAACATAGAACCGTACCAACAACAGTTCGCTTTTTAACATTTGTAAAAATGTATGACAATCTAGAAATAAGAAAAATATGCGACTCTTAATTGTTCTGAATACTGGGTACTTCTACTCCTGTGATGATTATAATTGGATGATAAATATACTTTTTGATCTTTTTGATCTTCTCATAAAGAGAAACGAGTTGTGTATTCGAGCATATCACCATAACGAGACGAAGAGAATGCGACTTCTCTTTCAACATATTCACATAGCTAAATTCTTAACTCACATAATATTCACTTCTAATACTGACTACTAACTACATAGGTATGAGCAACATAAGCGTTCAAACTGTCTCATCCCCGTCTAGTTGGTCAGAGACTAAATTCGGACTATTCTTATTTGGTCAACTGATATCGATTCCCTGTTATTTGTTCGTAATGTTTCATCTAATGAATAAACGAGCTGCACGCAAAGTTCTTCACAATCATGCCGTTATTGTCATGCTACTTTTAAACTTTATTTTCCTCATAATAGGTCTGCCAATGCAAATGAGTTATCTAAGACTAGGATTCATAACACCACTAACTCCTGCTTTTTGTTTAATAAATCAATTTGTAATCTATGGAATTTGGTATGGCGCTACGTTCTCAATGGTATGGATATCGATCGAGCGACATATTCTAATATTTCATTCAACTCGAGTTGTTACAGCGCGTGGACGTTTGTTATTTCACTATATACCACTTATGTTGTTTTCTCTCTATGCACCAATTCTCTATGCTTATTTGATCTTTGTTTATCCTTGTGAGCATATTTACGATGGTACTCAGATTCTATGTGGAGATGCCTGTTTTTGGGGTTCAATATCTGATTCATTTGCACAGTATATGTCAATTGCTCATGATATCATGCCAATCGTGATTATTGTTGTTTTTGGTGCTGCCCTTCTTCTTCGTATTGTTATACAAAAACGTCGTTTACGGCAAGTTAATGAATGGCGTAAATACCGAAAAATGATCATACAATTTATTTTCATCTCTGTTACCTTTGTTATTTTTAATCTTCCTTATACCATTATTTATTTCGGTAAAAGTTTGGGATTTTCTAGTTTCGGCATCAATGTTATCCGATATTTTTTACCTCTAACAAACGTTCCATCTATAGCTATGCCCTATGCTACTGTTATAACACTGCCCGGACTAAAACAAAAACTTTTTGCACTGATCATTTGTAAGGTGAAGCAAAATACTATCCATACAACAGTTGCCTGGAGCTAACCATGCTTGAATTAATTGAAACATTCACCAAAATATATAATACTACACTAGTCATTCAAGAAATGAAATAGATTCATGTAATTTTTAAAGTGTTTACTTTGTTGCATTAAATTTCTTTGCTCATATGCGTATATCATGTTGTTTTTGTAACTCTGTTGTATATTATTTTGAAAAACATTAGCAATCATATGTCACAAAATTTAATTTCAGATGTATCTTTTTTTTACCCATCGTTATAGTTTTTTATCAAAGATTATCACAGAATACTAAGATAATGGCATTTATGGTAGTCTCCATAGTGATTATGATTATTGCATAGAACTTTAATCGACAAATTTTAAGTTTGATTGCATGATAGAAATTGTGAATAATTTATGTTA
Source organism: Adineta steineri (assembly GCA_905250115.1). NCBI lineage: Eukaryota > Metazoa > Rotifera > Eurotatoria > Adinetida > Adinetidae > Adineta > Adineta steineri. The sequence goes on along the minus strand of CAJNOI010000001.1, from coordinate 497,191 downwards.
GGAAAATTTTGATTAATTATTTTATCTGCTTGAAATAAAATGAGAACTTTAGAAAGCATGATTTTATATGAAGAAAGGTTCATGCACGAATGATTACTTTCATTTATTATATAAAATTATTACATATTCTATATTTGTTGTGCTAGATAGTGCCGATAAGCAAGTCTTCAAACGAGATAGAATCACATTTTGAAATATATTATTAATTGATCTTGCTCGAATGATATAATTAGAAAAGAATGAACGTCATTTATATATACATGTATAATACATATAAATGAAAATGAAAATAAACATGAAAAAGAAACCGAGTATTATATTGATGAGAAAATATTTCAAAAATTCCAAGAAACAAGAACAAGAAACCTGTTATTACACTAGTAGAAGACAATATATACTTGGTTGGTATAGTAATATTCAAATTTTTCAAGGTATTATTATCTAGTCATAAAACTATAAATATGAAAGTGAGCATGCAAATTGCAACAGATGCGGAAAATGAATTTATCATTATATTGATGAAAGTATATTGACTGGAAAATGGATGAACGACAAACAAAAAGTAACAGAAAGTCTTATATGAACAGCTGACGATCAATATGATGGACAGCTGAAAGAACACGAGATATGTAGAAATAACATCTGTTAGTACGCTAATGGCTGAACATGTACAACATATGAAGATGTCTTAAATTTATATCACAATAAAAATTTACGAAATGTTGAGAAAGTTTTTACCATTACCATACGTACATAAATATACACAAATGCCATGGTTCATTCAGATAACAATGAATGAAATGATTATGAATTAATGACAGAGTTTCATGTTTGTCAACAAAAACAAATATTGCATGCAAGATTTCTTTAAAGTAACATATAACTCATTGACACCTATACCTTTAATACATTAAAAAACGCACTTCTGTATACTTTTAAAATATAGACGTACACTTGTTCTGTTTTGACAGAATTCGGAAAGATCTTGCATGATTCTATTAAAATGTGAGTGACTAGATGATTTAAATTCGCATTGCATTCTATTGTCTATTTGAATCTTGATCAAACTCATTCACCTGAGTACTCAATAAGGATTTATTTGATCAGATTAATTTGAAATCTAAGTATAACTCATGCAGGGTTATAAGACATTAAAGCTTGAGAATATATAAACAAAGCAAAATCATTTAAAAATGTATAAACATTCACTAAAATGATCTGACGGAAAAAGTCACCACATTTGTTTTATTTATGAATAATAATTGCGACATTCTTAAGATACTCTTTGTAAAAAAAAAAACATTTTATTTAATAATACTTTAAAATGTTTGTAAAGTTACTTATGTTCCACTTGATAAAAAAAATTTAATATCGTTAATGAGTGACATCTAGAAAATAGACTTAAGCGATCTCTCTCGCTCGTCAAAATATAGAGCCATACAACTGACGTTTATGTCGTCTTTCCATTCTGTTCTGTTGCAATCTATCCATCCATCCTTCTACATTGATGAAAGTTGTTATTGTTTTATATAGTAACTGTTCAATTGGAAAATATTTTTTTCTTAATTTTAGTTTTGTCTATGACAATATTATTTATTGTATTTAATCTGAAAAATGAAACGAAGAACCAATTTCGACAGTGTAAAAGTTCGCAAATCTACTCGACGTTCTCGTCTTACTGACAGTATTTATGGAAGGTACTAGAATAATAAATAAATAAATAAACAATATTTTAATAAAATATATATTTAGTGCATTAATGTATCTTAAATTTATTTGTATATGGGGTGTTATAATGGCAGCTGATTTTTTACTTGAATTTCGATTTGAATTTCTTTGGCCATTTTGGCTTGTTTTACGAAGTATTTGCGATTCATTTAAATATCAAGGATTGGTTAGTTCAATTATATTTAAATAAGAATTAAAGAAAGAAAATATTTATTAAATATATATTTTCTAGCTTTTTTCAATATTCTTTGTATTTATTGCATTTATAACTGATCTGATTTGTTATATATTATTGCCAATTCAATGGCTATTCTTTGCTGCAAGTAGTTATGTTTGGATACAATACGTTTGGCAAACAGGTTCGATTTTATTTAAAAAAAAATATCTAAATAAACTTTCATATATATTAGAACGAGGTATTTGTCTTGGTACAGTAGTTCTCTGGGTGCTTTTTGTATGGCTCGAAGCATCAGTAAGATTACGTGAAATTAAAACTATCGATCTCTGTCGACCATTTGCTGCTCATTGGTACTTATTTATTATTTCCCATTCTTATATATATATGCATATATCTGTTTTTATAGTATCGGCTATCCAGTAGTAACGTTAGGTTTTGGTTTTAAAACATATCTTGCGTATAAATGGCGATTGGTAATAAATTATCTTTTTTTCTTTTCTATAGCATATTGACTTTGATTTATTATATAGAGGAAGCAACGTGATGTACGTAAAGCGAATGAAACATATACTCAGTTAATCAATCAAGCGTTACCAATTGAAATCCAACAAGAAGTAGAAAAAGAACGATTAAATCGAGAGAAAGGTTTCTATTCAAAAATCATTTTATCAAAATTTCATATTTTCAAAATAGGTACATTTTCCGAGAATTATGATGATACAACACAATCCAATGTTGATGGAAATTATCCCTCAACTCCACCGTCTTCATCGACTATTGTTACAAATTATATTTCCAATTCCTTAACAAATAATTCAACAATTAATAATTCCCAATCACAATCATCAACATTTTGTACAGTTTCAAAACGTTCATCAAAACTAAATCATTCTGATGGATTATCTTCATCTAATTCAAATTCATTTGTACAGTCAACAACAACCACAGCGGCAGCAGCGCGTAATAATAAAATTCAAACAATGACAACAACTAATGGACATGATGATGGTTCATTACCTTATAAACAACAAAAACAGAATTCAATATCAACAAATCTTAATACTACAAATCAACAACAAAAGAAACAATCACAAAAATCTTCAATTACACAACCAACAACGAATAATACACAAAGTCGACGACAATCAAAAAAACAAGAACAACCTCAAACAATATCACGTGATTCATCAACTTCATATGTTAATGGTTTTGGGATGAATACATCAAATGAAAATTCAGATATAGAAAAAAAGTTAGTGTATGGAATTTTACAAACAATTAAATATTAATTTTCTTGATTTTTAGTCTTCAAATAAATAAATTAGAAGCCGATGTACAACGATTAAATCAAACAGTTGAAAAACAAAAATCAGCAGAAACACAATTACGTACACAAATAACGGATTTAAAAACTCTTCGAAAAGATCTTGAAGACATACGTATAGAAAATAATGATTTAAAAACAAAGTTAGTCGTAATTATTGAAATTTCCTTTTAATTTTTTTTTTGTAATAAAATTAGATATGATTCTGTTAATAATCAACGGCAACGTGATAAACAACGTTTAGTTGATCTTGAACGAAATTTAAGTGATGAACGACAAAATAAACAACGTTTAGAAACACAAATAAAAACAGAAAAAACTGTAACTAAAAAACTTCAAGATGATCTAACAAAATTAACTTTAACACCAACAAAGTTTGTTTGCTTTTGATTTAAAAAAACAAATACAAATTTATTTTATTTTTCTTATATAGAAATGAATGTACAGAACAATGTTTAAAACGAAAACGTGATCTAGAGAATGAAACACGTGATATACGTCGATTACTTAATGACAAAGATGAACGAATTAAATTGTTAGATACTGAAATCAAAGTAAAACAAAATAAATTCTCATTTAGAATTTTCTTTATTTTTCTCTTTTTGTAGACTCTTAAGTATCGTGAATCACAAGCAGATACTGAAGTATTGTTTCAACATGTAACACAATTACGAGAACGTAATGCTCAATTACAAGATAATCTTAGTGCGGAAACTCGAATTAAACTTGATCTCTTTTCTGCACTTGGAGAAGTTAAACGACAACTTGAAATTGCGAATAGTTTGTATTACTTATTCTATAACACGAGATGAGTTTTATAATTTTGTTTTTTTTCTGCAATTTCTAGATGCAGTTAGAGAAAAAGAACGTGAACTTATTGCTGCATTACAATCTCAACATTCGACACCTAATTGTATATTTAATGGTCATCCTCATTCTCATTGTTCGACATCATCTGGACATTCATCACCGACACATCAATTAATTGATACGAATAATAATCCGACAACAACATGTTCATCAAATATGTTTTATCCACCAACTGCTGTTACACCACCACCACCATTACAAAATGCAACATCCAATCTCGATCCAAATGCTCAAGATTTTTGTTTATCAACACATTCAATAAGCAATAATTAGATGAAAATGAAAAAGAAAAAGAAATAAACTAAGTTTAATTATAGAAAATGAGATTTCAAAACAATGACGACAGCTATTTTTTTTATTTTTACAAACATCATATCACACACACACGCTACGTTCATTTTTCTTTTCGTATATCCAAGAACTCATCGTGTTTTTTTTTTGTTTTCTTTTTGGATCGGTGTTTATTCTTGTTCGTATGTGTGTATTTGTTTGTTTTTTGTGTATACATTGTTTATTTTTCCCTGATCGATTATAATTGAAGATTAAAAAAACCGTTTCCTTTCATATGTATTAACATCATTTGAAAACATCTCATTTGTTCTCTCTTTTCTACATGTATTTTTGTCTCTTCTTTCTTTTTGTGTGTATGAAACATCATCATCATCATCATGGTTGTTGTCATTTGTTTTGTTTGCATATATAAGAAAAGTATTTGAATAATTGACCATATTTATGGTGAACTATTATTTTCATTTTTTATTTCATAGAAATTTTATTTTGAATTTTTCGGAAAGATACATAGATATGAGTGAATGTCGTTTTTTCGCGTTAATCCTAGAATAAGTACTGATTTATCTACTCGTAATAACTATCACGCCATTTTTCAATTTAAAGTAGAGAAATTATGTAACCTTTTTGGAGATAAGAGACATATATTTACGCTCGGCTTTGAATAAATGTAACGAAACTTATCTAGACCTTTTATCGTTCAATTATAATTGTAAATACTAGTGTAGATGATGAACATGTGACCGCTACTAACATAGAATAATATTACTATCTATACAGCGTTCACATTCATTCCCTTCTATTGAATAGTTTTGTTTTGAAATCAAAAATGCATTCGATGCTAGATACTAAGTCGTTTATGCGTAATGAAACCAACAAAGCGTGATGGAATCATGTTTTACATGGACAGACCGTATCATCATTTTCTTGAGACATAAATACGATCGTATGAGTCTTGATATATGAAAACGTTCCTAATTAAATGTTTTAAGAGAACAAGAAAAGTGTTATAGGTATTGTTGCACCCCCATACGTCGTACGAGGGTTAATAAAGTACATGTATATTAAAAGATTTCAATTATTAATTTTAATATTACAAATGAGCAGATTATTTTTTATTGAAATTATTCTTTCATATATATATCTGAATATATTTTTAGATTGAAAGATTAAAACAAAGAATGGTTAATCGTAAAGTCAAATTATTAATACCAAAAGATCGTGGTGAATTAATTCCAATATTTTTTGTTTTATTTCTTATTTGTGTATATGTTATATTCGAATTATATGTTATTTTACCGGCTATATATAATAATATATTTACATATAAAGAAATTTGTCATCTTATATTTGGACTTTATATTATTTTTAATTTAATTGGAAATTTATTTTTATGTATGGCAAGTGATACATCAATTGATACAATTATATGTCCTGTTCTATTACCATCACCAAATATAACAGCATCACAATCATCAACAAATACACATCAAGAAATGATTTATCAACATTGTAATTGGCATTATTGTCATCGATGTGAAGTTAATGTTCCACCACGATCTCAACATTGTCATTTATGTAAAAAATGTATTTTAAAACGTGATCATCATTGTTCATTTCTTGGTCGATGTATTGGTTTTCGAAACATCCGTTATTATATGTGTTTTCTTATTTGGACATGGGTAATTGACTTTCGTCTTTTTTCATCTCTCCAAATACGAATTTTATTTTCTTTTAGATCGGTTTATTCTATTGTAATATTCTTCATGTGGATTATACCTATGAGCTTGTTGGAACTTTTTCATGGCGTGTTATTGTTGGTACGTGAAGATTAGCTAAATAGACGAGAGCTTAAGGAATCATAGAAAGCAAATTATGTCTTATTTTGCTTAAGGAATACATGACCTATTTATGGATTACTTATATAAACATCTTCCTATATTGACTAAGCGAAGAACAAATGAGAAAAACAGATGTTTACATTGTGTAGTTTTTATAGATTCTTTTAATACTACGATATTTATCAATAATATTTTCATTCTTTTTCTAGCTTGTCTTTTTCCATTTGGTGCATGGTTATTTCGTGTTCTTGATCATTTCTCTCTCTTACTTTCATTTATTTGTTCAACATCAATTGTTCTAAGTCTTTATATATTATTTCTAATTATTCAACAAATGTATCTTATTATGAATGGTCAAACATGGCATGAGCATGGCAAAAATATTCAGATATATAGTGGTCAAAAAGATTTACAATCAAATCTAGAAATTATTTTTGGTCGACGATGGTATTGTGTTTTATTTTCTCCACTTATATCATCACCAGCATATGGTGATGGAATGACATTTGATTCAACAACGAATGAACCTAGTAATTCACGAACAAGTGAAAACAAACGAATTTAAATTTCTTTTTTTCCTCTCCCCTTATCATTGTTGTAGTCAATCCTTATTTTGTGATAATGTTTTCTGTTTATTACGATTACCTTAAAGATCAAAAATTTATTCGATTGTATGATTTCTGACATCGTTAATCTTGCTTTTTGTATTTCTCTCTCTTCTACTTCAGATGTCTCTTCCAGGTTCACAACGTATTGCCGGTACTGATGGTAGTGATTTTCAACATCGTGAACGTATTGCTCCGCATTATCGTATTAGTACAGAAACAAAATCACGTCTTCGTATATTAATTTATCTTCATTTATTACTTGCTTGTCTTGTATTCTTTCAAATTTTAACATATCATTTACCATTTATAACAACACTTAATATACCACGTCCGCATTTCTGGCAATATGTATGGCTCATTACTGTCTTACCATCAATCTGTGGTCTTTTATCAATGAATCGAAATGATAGTTTTTTAATGAAAACATTTTTTCGTGGTACAGTTATATTTGGTTTAGGTACAATTCTAACAACGATTATACTTAATTTAAGTGAATTATTTACATTTAAAAAATTAAAAACTAATCATCAATTAGAAGAAGTTGAACCACAAACATTTCTTGGTTTTCCATTATTAGTACTTTGGTATATATTTCTAATAATAACAGTACAAATTCATGCATTTAGTTTATATATGGCCAATATTTTATTACATAGTTGGCATCAATATAAACCGACAAAGCAAAATTAGTCACTTTTAATCATTGATAAACAAAAACCCTGTGCATGTGCAATCCTCGTTTGTTTGTGTTCTTTTTTTTAATCTCATTTATTAATAAACGATAGGTTTGATCATCTCAAAAAAAGAAAAGAAAAAGAAAAACTTCAAGATAGAATATCTATATTTCAGACTGAATGTTGTTCTTATTAATTCTTTTGTTTGTCTTCCAATCTTGTCATTTATTGTCTGATAAAAATAATGAACAATGTACAAAAGATTCTTGTGCTTCGTTAACATCGTCTACATATTATCTATTGTACGATGTTAATCATGGAGAAGGTTTTAATTTACGTCGTGATGTATATATAAGAATGGCTAATCTTCTTAATACACTTCGTGAACGTACATTACCTGAATCGAATTGGATTCTTGTTCTTCCACCATGGGGACCACATTATCATTGGTTATCTTATAATCTTCAACGTAGTCAATTATCATGGTCATTATTTTTTGATATAAAAAGTCTTTCTCATTTTATACCTATTATTGAATTTGAAGATTTTCTGCATTTATCATCATCAAAATCAATGATCACTATTCCATATGTATATAATCTACAACATTTTAGTGAAGGATGGGGAGAAAATTTTGAAGAAAAATTAGAAATACGTAAATGTAATGAAGAAGTATCCTATGAAAAAAAAGATGATAATTATTATCATGGATGGTTTTTTGGTTATCAAGATCGTGTACGTGCTAAACAATTTGATTGTCTCTCTGCTCAAGGCTTTGTTACTATACTTGCTGATCATATTATAAAAAATTTAACATGGCCACAAGATGTTAATAATGAAAATCTAATAAAAAGTATTATGTTTGATCGAGCTGAAACATTACTACACGTTGATTATGGTGGTTATAATTATTGGCGAGCACGACGTAGTATGCGATATGCAAGACGATTAATAAATCTTGGTGAGAAATTCTAAGAATGATTTCACAATTAATTCTTCTTTTTCCAGGTAATCGTTTTCGTGCTGATTATTTAAATTCTATTGATATACATGATCGTACTATACTTATTGATGATTGGACTAAAATGAAACGTCATCATGGTCAAGCACTTGGTGGTCCATATCTTGGTATTCATCTTCGTCGTCGTGATTATGTACAAGCACGTCCAGGACATATTCCATCACTTGAACATGCTGCAAAACAATTATGTTATCATCTTAATCGTTTAAATCTCTCACTTGTTTTTATTGCAACAGATGCTGATGAGAATGAAATTGATGAACTTCGTCAATATGCATATAATATATGTAATATATCTACGAATCAGATATATACTTATAGACCAGATGAAAAAATTTTGGAAAAAATTTTAGATGGTGGAAAAGCAATTGTTGATCAATGGATATGTGCACATGCACGTTATTTTCTAGGAAGTTATGAATCAACATTTAGTTTTCGTATTCAAGAAGATCGAGAAATATTTGGTTTTGAACAAGATTCAACATTTAATCGATTATGTGGTAATAATGAAGGTATTTCATGTGAAAAATCAACTATATGGTCAATTGTTTATTAAAAAAAAACTATTTTTATCGATGTTCTCTATACTTTATTCTGATATTTGGTTTTTTATAATTTTCATTATGTATGGATGTGGAATCTCATTTAAACAGAGTATGATTGTTTTGTGTCAATTAATCAATGAATAATCTATAAATAAGAAAAATATCCAGAAATTACTTGTTTTCATATGTGTCACCTTGATAAACGATAAAAAGAAGAGAACACATAAGGTGATAGAAAACATATTTGCACGTGAAGTTTGTACTATGACACATCACTGTTTTATACTATGAAAATAAAACTTTTCTTAAGAAAGAAGAAAAAGCACTGAAACAAATCTAATTTATATATAGATATGTACTTATTTAATATTCTCTTTTTAGATCTATTCCTGAGCCTAAACATGGGATTTATACCTTTTCTTGCCTTTGATATAACTTCTACTATAGTTGTATCAATTATAACGGTGATTGGTATTTATTGGTTTTGGCTTAAACCACGTTTATCCTCTTCTAATAATTCAAATGATATCTTAAAAACAATCAGACCTTTGAGACCAGGGTAAATTATTTTGTTTATTTTTTGAAAACTAATTTTTATTTATTTATTTCTATATGATAGAAATGAATTAGTGGGTAAACCATCAATAGCATCTCACGAGGGTAGTTTCGTAGATCGAATGTTACATTCTGGAAAGACTATGGTTGTATTTTATGGTTCGCAAACTGGTACAGCTGAAGATTTTGCTCAACGTATGGCTAAACAAGCAAAACGTTATGGAATTTCTGCAGCAGTTTGTGATCCTGAAGAATGTGATATGGTTTGTTATTTTAATAGTTTGTTTAATTAATTTTTAGAATATTTTATATTTCTAGGAAGAATTACAACGTTTGATAGCAATTGATAAACATTTAGCTGTGTTTTGTTTGGCAACATATGGTGAAGGTGATCCAACTGATAATGCTCAAGAATTTTATGAATGGTTACGAGAAGATGGACGCGAATTACAAAATTTACATTATGCTGTAAATTTGAATTGAAATAATATAAATATAGAAAAGTTTTGCTTTTTGACAGGTATTTGGTCTTGGAAATAAAACATATGAGCATTACAATGCTATAGGAAAAAATGTTGATAAACGTTTAGATGAATTAGGAGGTGTTCGTATATGTGAAGTTGGCCTCGGTGATGACGATGGAAAGTATGTTGAGATATTTGTTCGGATTTAGAAGAAAATTTTCTTTAAGTATTGAGGATGATTTCATGGCATGGACAACTACATTTTGGGAAAATGTTTGTCAAAAATATGAATTAGTTATCAATGCTGATGGAAGCTCGTATGTTTTCTTTAATATATTTTGATATTTTTTAAATATAGATTTATTAGTATGCGACAATATAAACTTGTTGATGGTCCATTTCCACCTGAGACTGTTTTTACCGGTGAAATAGGTCGAATAAAATCATATGAAAAACAAAAACCGTATGTTTATTTGTTTCGAAAAATTAATAAATTATTTTTTTTCTCTTAATAACAGACCCTTTGATCTTCGTAATCCATATTTAGCACCAGTTCTTGCTAGCCGTGAATTATTTGAAGAAGGTTGTTTACGATCTTGTTTACATCTTGAATTGGATATATCAAATACACGTATTAAGTAGAAAAATATATTTCTTTCTGTGAAAAATAATAAAATATTGAAAATTTTCGTTTTAATTATTAATTAGATATGAAGCAGGTGATCATGTAGCTGTGTTTCCATCGAATGATGTAGTTTTAGTTAATAGAATCGGTGAATTGCTTAATGCAAATCTTGATGAAGTTATTTCACTTGTTAATGTGGATGGTAAATTTTAAAGAGAAAAATTACTTATTACTATACTTGTTTTTTTCTTCGATAGAGGATGCACAAAAGAAAAATCCATTTCCTTGTCCATGCAGTTATCGTACAGCATTAACATATTATTTAGATTTAACAAGTATTCTAAATACACAAATACTCAAAGATATTGCGCAATATGCGACAGAAGAAAATGACAAAGCTCTATTAACATTAATGGGTTCATATAGTGAAGAAGGAAAGGTATAATTATAATAATGATTTATTTTAGTTTTCGGGAGAATATTTATTGAATAGGTTAAATATAAAGAATGGGTACTTGATGGTTATCGTTCAGTTGTTCATATTCTTGAAGATTTACCATCATTAAAACCACCACTTGATCATCTATGTGAATTATTACCACGTTTACATCCACGTTATTATTCCATATCATCATCACCAAAAGTACATCCAACATGTGTACATGTAACCGCTGTTATTGTTCATTATGAAACACCAACAAAACGTACTGTTAAAGGCGTTGCAACGAATTGTTTTCAAGAATTATATACAAAACATCATGCACTAGGACATGGCCAACATAATAAAGAAGAAAATGGTTGTGATATAGCCGGCCGTTTTCCTATTTATATTCGTAAATCAACATTCCGTTTACCATTTAAATTCCAAACACCAATTATTATGATTGGTTTGTATTTAATTTGCTTTTTTTCTTTATTTCAATCGATCTTTAACATTTTGTTTTGATTAGGTCCTGGAACTGGTTTAGCACCATTTCGTGGTTTTATACAAGAACGTCATTATTTTAAAACACAAGGTAAACCAATTGGTGAAACAATACTTTATTATGGTTGTCGAAATCACGCTGAAGATTATTTATACCGAGATGAATTAAAATATTTTGTTGACGAAAAAGTTCTTGAATTATATGTTGCGTTTTCACGTGATCAAGAAGAAAAAATTTATGTTACACATTTATTAAAAAAACATGGTGAAAAAATATGGAAATTAATTAAAGACCAAAATGCTTCATTATATGTTTGTGGGTAAGAAGACGTCATTTATTCTTATTTATTCTATTCTTTTTCTATTTTTAATTTTATATAGTGATGCAAAAAATATGGCTAGAGATGTGCATTCTATTTTAATAGATATTTCACAAACATACGGTGAAATGACACCCGAACGTGCAACTGCATTTGTTAAAGAACTTACACAAAAAGGGCGATATTCACAAGATGTATGGAGTTAAACTAGAAATCCAATCAATTAAAAATATATGTGATGACAGCATTAAATATTTTTAGTACAACGTTTTTTGTTAGTTCTACTTCTATTTAACCTTTTTCGTTTATTTCAACAATATTTATTAAAAAAATTCAGAATGTAACATTGTATCATTTCTGATTGTTTGAGAAAAGTTTTAATGAAATAATTAATTTCGATACATAGTCGAAGCAAATAGAGCAGTACCTAAAAGAATACCACTTGCAATAGAAATTTGATATTTAGAAATAAATTTTGTCCATGATGCAAAACATATCATAAGACCAACAGCTGATATTAATGAGAAAAAACTAAATACTTGATCACTCATAGCAATACCATATCTTAAAATAAAATGAGATAAATATTTATATTATCAAAAGAATAATTAACGAACCGACACCAATGAGCAAAATGTTCGCAATTATTGAATAATAGATCATAACCAGCAAATCCAATTGCATCATGAGCTCGTTGAAGAATTTCATCATTTGATAATGGATGAAATAAACTATCTTTACTATTATTTATATATGCAATTGATGATGATAAAATACTATTGAAATCACGTATTTCAATTTGCATCGGTTCGATCCAATGACCTGATAATATTCGCCATATTGTTTGGCATATCTACGCATATATATACGATAGATGCATTGAATAATAAAAGAAGTATTCAACCTGAAAATTAGCAAAGAGATTTGATGGTCCTGGTAAATGAGCTATTTGATTATAGCCAAGATAAATAGCCCAATGTGAAAAAGGTCCTCGAACATATTCAATAAGATCACCAGGCACAAGTAAATGATGTTTATCATATGTATCACAACGTTGCAATTTATATGGTCGATTAATAATACCTAATATCCAATTATTATTATTATTCATGGTTATTCTTTTTTCTTTCTGAACTATTTTGTTTTCTTTCTATCAAGCGCCATAAATTAAAATAAATGCATATGAGCAAAAGGTTTATTAAAGAAGAAGAGAATTAGTGAACATATACTTAGCACCAGAAAATCAGCTTATGAAAAAAGAAAGAAAGAAGAAAGTAAGACAGAAAGAAAAAGAGTTTATGTTTGTGTTTATACTGTTTAATGAAGTTGTTTCTATGTTTAGAAGCATTTACGGTGAACAATTGATGGACCAGCTTCATCATATTCTTGTTTTGAAATCCACATTTGTTGAAAGGTTGAGAGTGAAGCTAAGATTGAACCACCAATCCATACTGAATATTTACGTTCAGGTGGAGCAATAATTTTGATTTTCATGGTTGATGGAGCTAAAGCTGTAATTTCCTTTTGCATACGATCAGCAATACCAGGGTACATTGAAGTACCTATATAGATAAAATAAAATAAAATAATCTATATATGAGAAAAATATTTAAATTTTTACCTCCTGATAAGACAGTATTAGCATATAAATCTTTACGGATATCAATGTCACATTTCATGATTGAATTAAATGTTGTTTCATGGATACCAGCAACTTCCATACCCTAAGATAGAAAATAATTTTACAAAAAAAATATTTTCAACAATAAAAAAACATACCAAAAATGAGGGTTGAAAGAGTGATTCAGGGCAACGGAAACGTTCGTTACCAATGGTAATAACTTGACCATCAGGTAATTCGTAACTTTTTTCAAGTGATGATGTTGATGCAGCTGTTGCCATTTCTTGTTCAAAGTCAAGTGCAACATAGCATAATTTTTCTTTGATGTCACGAACAATTTCACGTTCAGCGGTTGTTACAAATGAATAACCACGTTCAGTGAGAATTTTCATCAAATAATCAGTTAAATCACGACCAGCCAAATCGAGACGAAGGATGGCATGAGGAAGAGCATAACCTAAACAATAATATAAGACGTTTATATATATATATATAAACAAATAAATTTGTATTTATTTACCTTCATAGATAGGTACATCGTGAGTAACACCATCACCTGAATCAAGAACGATACCAGTAGTACGACCACTAGCATAGAGTGAAAGTACAGCTTGAATAGCAACATACATAGCTACAAAGAAGAAAATAAAAGAGATAAGAAATTTGTAAAAAAAATCAATAATAATATAATTTACCAGGTGAATTGAATGTTTCAAACATGATCTGTGTCATTTTTTCACGATTGGCCTTTGGATTAAGTGGAGCTTCGGTTAAAAGAACTGGATGTTCTTCAGGTGCAACACGAAGTTCATTGTAAAAGGTATGATGCCAGATTTTTTCAATATCATCCCAGTTAGTAATGATACCGTGCTCAATTGGATATTTAAGAGTTAAGATACCACGTTTTGATTGAGCTTCATCTCCAACATATGAATCTTTTTGACCCATACCAACCATAACAGCTTGATGACGTGGTCGACCAACAACTGAAGGAAATACTGATCGAGGAGCATCATCACCGGCGAAACCAGCTTTACACATACCTTTATATAGAAGAAAAAAAAACAAAGAAGAAATATTTTCAATTTTCTATGTATAAAGTTTTTGTCTTACCCGATCCATTGTCAATAACAATAGCAGCAACGTCTTCGTCACACATTTTTACTTAATATGAATAATAAATATTGTTGATAATATTGCGGTGAATCTTTACGACACAGAAGGCAAGCTTATGATGGAAAAGATCTAAAGTTATATAGTGGCTATATTTTTTCTCTTTTTTTTCTCTTGTTTTCTCGGCTGTACTCGTATACCGTATTAGGATATATACGAGGGTATATTTAGTAATATCTGCGGTTTTTCTGTACAGAAAAAGAGAACGAGTATTTCCTTATATGGATATCTATAATGGTACCGTAAGAGGAGAGGAAAACATCATTGTACAGATATATATCTATATATATATATATATACATATATGTCTATGCATAGAACGATGAACTGTATAAATCCATGTACTGCTGTCCGCCTCGGCATATACTTATTGGCTTGATGCTATTATAGATTGCTCTATTCCTCGTTTTGTTGATGTTTATACATCGAGTGTTGAGAGAATACGCAAATGAATAGAATAAAAAAAAGGCAGTAACAGCAACATAATAGGAATAGAGAGTTATGTGTGTCTACGTAGAGATTACACAAGAAAATCTATGACAATATATCTAAATTTCTTCAGGGTATTGATATACAACACTAATGGAGTACGCAGTATATTCTGATAAAAACAATTTTTTTACTTATTCATGACCCGAGTAAATAAGATAATCAATTTATAAATAGATACTATAATGTTTGAAAACAGTACGTTTATAATGGAGAATATTTTGTGCAAAAATACGAATTTCCTTTGAATTGTTGATACTGCTAAACACTATGAAAATAAAATAAAATATATATTAAATGAATATTTTATCAGTAATTAAATCCAGAAATAAATAAAGATTTTTTCTCATAAAAAATAGAATCCATAAAAAATGTTTTTTTTCTTTCAATTTACACTCTGAATGTATTCCACAAAAATTGATCAATTAATGTTTTCTGCATAAATCATATTTTGCAGTTGGTAAAGATTATAACTATAATAAACAAGTAAATAGAGAAATAATTGTATACTAAATAGATTTCTATTCTGTTTCTGTCTATACTCAAGGTTAACCATCTGTATTATAATTATGAAAATTATATGCAAAAATATTTCAGAGATTTAAAAATAAGAAACATCAACATAAAATAAAACGTCGTTACTTTGATATTTTTTTTTAAATGATGAGATTGGTTTTTGAACAAAAATCACATTTTATTAGTATAATACATAAGTACTTTTTTACAATCTATTACAGTTGATTATAATGCAACAAAATTATTATCTAACGCTGCCTCATCGATTGTTTAAACATTAAAAATAATTGTATTACAATGGTGGCTGAGAAGAGACAAATGTGTCAATCGAACAAATATAAATTTTATAAACTTAGTAAAATAGAAGATGTAGATTTAAAGAAGAATTTATCTTCAACATTTGAATGAATCATTGAATTCTGTATGATCGAACACAACAGACTAACGTTTGCACTAAAAATCAAGATATGTTCTCCACTATATACATACAGACAAAATTATAGACAAAACTTTATTAAGTAACATTAAGGACATCAGTAAGAATATCTTATTCTTTTATAGATAGGAAAAAAATGTACAGTGAAAAAGACTCAATTAATTAAAATAAAACATAAATCATCAATTGGACATCTGAATGCTATACGAAGTTCATCCATATATACGTATCTTCCATGGCTGTTCCATACACAAAATTAATAGTTCCTACAATATAGATTTTTGTACTTTATATTCTATAAGACACATTCTTATATATCAGCTTTTTCGCCTTCATTTATTTAATGTATTTTATCTAAGTATTGTTATTGTTTGTTTTACAGTCTTTATCTTATATTTAATGTATAGAAATGTACAAGTAGATAAGGATGAACTCCACATAATTCTTAGAAGTTTACTGGATGACTTACATTTTATTTTGATATATTGACTTTTTTTTCTTTGTTCATTATTTTTCTCGATCTATAAAACAATAAGATGCTCTTATCGGTATCATTATAGTAATGTAGAAATTATTCACTGTCGCCGTGTTTCTATAGATACTCATTTGCTAGAATCGTTATTGAGATGTTCATTAGTGTCTTAATAACATGATTTTTTAGGTATTCTACATATATGCCTCATAATCAAGTATAATAAGAAATGATTGAATTCTGTAACTCATGGATAAATAAGTCTTGCATAAGCTAAAGAGATAAGAAATACAGCACGTTGCTTGCACACGTGATCTTTGGATCCCGTCAAGTACATCAGCAAAATAGAAGAAACAAAAAAATTCTTTGCCTAGTTTGTTCCGTATTTTGATTCAAATCAAAGAGTTCTAATAATAAAACTTATTGAAATTATCCCGAAAACGTTTTTTTTTATGAACTTTAGCCGACTAATGAATCTAAGATATGTCCAATATATCATAGACAAACTAAATATACAGGAAATGATATAAATGGAATAATATAAATCTTTTTTGTTCATTTGTTCGATAAATACAGATCAATATTCAACAGTTTACATAAAAATGTTTATTACATTTAATTTATTTTATGACGACACGAGAATATTAATCTCTAAATCTATAGCACTCAAAAAAACCAGAGCAATACCATGCTTTTCATGAATAGTTAGTAACTGATCTATCTCAATAAGAATGTATACCAAGTTCTTTATTTTATTTACTCAATAAAGAAATGCATCAGAGCAAAATTATCACCGACAATTTTTATTTACAAAATATTATCGTAAGTTTTCATGTTTTCTGAAATACAGACAAAAGTGATCAAAGCCAAACAGTCAAAGATTGACCATCACAATGTGCATAAAAGTCATCTGATCTTGATTTCAGTTCTGTATTGTCAGAAAGCCATATTTTGATGAGATGATAGTGGTAAAAATCTTCATCAACCCAATTTGTACGGAGTAATTTAAAATCAGGCCATTGTCGAGCATCAAATAGAATATCAAGACTGTCACGAAATATCGTTGGATTCGATACAAATTGAATGTCTAAAGAATGTAGATTGGGAAAATATCGTTGAATCGAAGTAATTGTGTTTGGATTATTGACAAAAAATTTCGAAATAGTCAGATGATGGACATATGAGTAAATAATTGGCGATAAGTAAATACCATTTTTATTGATCAATGTTAATGTGTGAATGCGTGGTGTAAGGTGAGGAAGTAATCCCATGTTATCTGTAATTAGATGTCGAAGTCGACGAAACTTATGAAGATCAAGTGTTTCGATGGTCAGAACGGTAAGAGTATGAATATTAGGAAACCGAGTAGATAAATTCATATCATGATAAGGTCCAACGATTGTCAGTGAATCAGCTTTCGGACATATACTGGTAGTATCGTCTTCGGCTAACATTGATAGACTACATTCGTAAAATATACATGGTATGGTGTGCACACATATGCATGAATGATCAAGTGTTATTTGACATGCCATTGGCCATCGCTTTGTTAGTTGAGCAAAAGACTACAAAGAAAAGGTGAATATTATCAGCAATTAAATACTTAATTTCTTGCATGTCAGTTACCTGCATAACAACTGGGCAGCTTGTCATCACACAATAGAGAAAATCTTGTAGTTGAGTCATGAATTTATTCAAAAACATCTCGATCTGATCACCTTGTGTAAAGCGACCATCACTCATTGGTTCCTGAACACAGACCAAAAATTGCTTGAGTTGGGTTAGTGGTGTAACAATATCTTGTAGAAGATCAAAAGAGAAATGAACTTGTTTCTTAATAGTTAGATGGAATTTCGTCATGTAACACATTATTTGGCGTGGCCACATTGAGGGTAATGGTGATCGAGTACGACTACGAGAATGACATATTATGACATCGAGTGTGATTAAATTGGGTACCATACCGTTTAATAGAACGAAAAGATCATCGATTGTATTCAATGATACGGTTAGGTATTGAAGATTTAGGTTTGGACATAGTCGCGTGTCTAAAACTATGCCTGTTTCTGTAATTAAGTGAAGTTTAGTTAGTGCATGAAATTCATTAGCAAAGATTAAATTACGCAAACTGCTAATGACCGAATAGTTAATATATGACGAAGATGAAGGAGATCTTGCCTGAGCAATATTAAGAGATTTTAAGTTACGAAAATTTTGAAGGTACATATTTACAGAAGATATACATCCTTCAGTACAATGGAACAGTTCTAGGTATTGTACATTATCACACAAGAGTGTAGACGTAATACTTTCGGACAAGAAAAGTTCGATCTGTGTCAGAATTTTGGTATTGCCGACTTTTAAGGTAGATGGTTGAAGTTTTGATTTATGCATCTGATTCATCAGATATTTATATTCAGTATAGGAACACTTTGTTAGATCGAAGTCTGTACGATATTTAGAAATACAATCAGATAAACGATCATTATAATCCATAAATGCTTTGAGCACATCACATGGTGTCAGATAAGAACAAATAATAAGTAATAATTCATCGGGCAAATCATCAAAATAAGCCATGTATATGTCTGGATATTATCTAAAGTATACTTTAAAACTAAATAAAAACAAACATTTCGTCTTGCGTCAATTTCTGTTATTGAATTCAAGATCATACCTTATTCAACTTTATCTCCCTGTAACGTGTAAACAACAATACCAGTGACACTGGGTCAAATTATTCGAAAAGAACAGAAACGATAGATGCTTTTTCGCCACTACATATATAGAATACTTTAGGCGATCTTGACGGACGGCGGTCATGCTGTCAGATATTGGACAATGAAGATCATTGTTTTATTCGGAAATCGACTAGTCCGCGTCGAATATTACCTGAAGAAAGGAGTGAGGTCTAGTTTCGCATCAGAAACATACAAAGAATGGCCCGAACTATTGAGATCAATATCATCAGTGAGCAAATATCTTTTAGTCTAAAGATTGATACTCAACATTGAGATTTTTAGTGCAAAAGTATAACATCATTGAAAAAAATAATACGATCTGTACTGAAACATTCGTCTAGACAAGTGAGTAGTCAAATAATTTAATTCTTCTACTTATCAATCAAGTGTGTGTGAAGAAAAATGATAATTAATTCAAACAGGTAATGAATTATATCTCAATGGTAGCCTGCAAATGCCGTTGACTAGCAAGCAAATTATATGAAGAAAATACCACTGGTCGAGAGTGTCGTTCGTCTTTCATTTGAAAGATGATCCCATAATCGTATCCTAATCTACTAATATGTATATCATGAATGAGTTCTATAATATCAATCGTGAAGTTGTTCCGAATATTATTATGGTCCATTAATTCGTATAATTTTTCAAAAGGTAACAATGCTTCCAATTAATATTTTTGTAATCATACATGAAAATCATATACTTATAAATAGTCATAGAATCGAAATAGTATTGTTTCTTCGTGGGTATCTTTTCTATTACATAGTTTAAACAAGAAAACTAATTCAATTGATATTATCGTTTAACTAATCGACGTAATTATGTGTAGATTGTTAATATTAGAATATAACCTAGTTGATTCATATCTATACAAGATCTAGAAATCTATTGATTATTACTATATGATAGGTGACATATTCATAGTATATGAGAAAGATCTTATTTATACTAAGATTAAATAACGAAATGAATTCGTTATGAAGATCTGAACTATAAACTTATTGTTTAAGTTTATCTTTAATATATTTTTGTTGCTCATAAGTAAGTTCTCGACGTTTATCCCATTGTTGAAAGTAGTCATTCGTTCCATAACCAGCAAGAAATCCATTAAGTTTAGTAATCATTTGTTTATCTCTATTTTCCCAATCTTCTTTTTTACCAAATATATCCGTTTCCAATATTGTTCGTTTTAAATTATGTTTCTGATGATAATCTTCTGCTTCATGAAATTTATTAAATTTATTTACACGTACATTTTCTATATTCATTTTATTAATTTCTTGTTGTTGCTCATCATTATGATAAAAAATTGTTGCTGCATATTGATCGCGTGTCTTAGGAGAGTTTGGTGTATGCCATTGATTAAAATAGGAAAGTAATTGAGCAAAAGTGATGCGTGTTGGATCAAAATCAATTTGTACACTTTCTGTATAATCACCAATCGATTTATAAGTCGGTTTTGTAGAGGATGTGCCACCACAATAGCCAACTCGAGTAGTTAAAATACCATCCAAACTTCCAAATCGAGCATCGGGATCCCAGAAACAACCAACACCAAACGTTGCTGTTTCTCCCATTTGTTTTACGTTTAATAGAATAATCTTGAAATAAAAATTAGCAGAGATAGTGTACCGTGTTTTTGCCTATTTAGATTTGATTATAAATGCTGTGTATGATATAAAATTAACGGTTATGTGAAATTTAGATGGTAATATATAGGAAATATGACAGTCGAATGACGATAAAAGTTTATAAAATCATTAGTATGAAATATTTTTATTTGTTTTTCAAGTGACCTAAATAGCCTACTGTTTATTTCGAAAAAAAACATACATATGAGAACAACTGACATAAAACTTTAAAGAATTTCTCGTTTCATTGAAGCAGGTGCTTGACTATCACCAGAACGATATCTTAAATCGATATCTTTATTACGTGATTTTACTGTTCGATCAACTCGTCTTAATAATCCAACTAATTGAGCATCAGCTTCTAATAATGATATATGTCTTGATGCACCTAAAAATCTTGCTGCCATTTCCCATGTTTGTACACGTATTGAAACAACTGCACCAATAGTATATTGATCTCGTTGTTTTGATTGTGGTCGTTGTACAACAGCATGAAATTTTCCACCAAAATCAACATACAAATCATCATCAATAACATCAACAATACGTCCACTTAATAAACGTCCTTTTAAATCACCTAATTGAACAAATTTTGATTGACGAAACATTTTTGCAAATGTCATTGATTTCGTTTCATTATTTGAAGGATTTTTAAGAGTTGTTGATGATACAGATTGATTATTTGATGGAACATTTTCACGAATATATTCTTCATCAATAAATGTATTAGCTAAACGAATTGGAATATATGTTGATGATGATGAAAGTATAGGTGATGAAACAAATAAACGAGATGTTAAACGAAGTAACATCATGAAAAAATCTAAAAATAAAATTTTATATTTAATAACGAAACTTGTACTCATTTCTGTCATAGAACTGATCTAACGGATTCAATATCTGCCTGTATAGTTTACTTCAACTATGATTGATTTTAGTATAGATATAATCTGATCTATTGTTGTATTATTAGACTGTCAAACTGACGTCTAACTGAAAAATAAAGAGAGAAAATTCAAGAATCTATTCTTTTTTTAATTTTGTATATTGAACAAGAATCATGAAACAAGACTTTGGGCAAAAAGTGTTTTCAATTGATTAATATCCATCTTATTTTTTGCTCTTTCTAATAAGACTTTTCTCAATGCAATCATTGTTCTTGTTGTTGTTGCTTTTACCCAAACACGTCCATTAGCTCCAATAGCTATTTCATATGGCATTTCATTTCCTAATTCTTCTAATAGATTATTATGTTCAATTAAATCATTAGCTACATCAACTGGTATATCAAATACATATCCATGTTCACTTAAAATACCCATACCATCTGCTTTTCCATCTTCATTAATACATATTATTTGTGGTTGACATTCACCATCAATTTTCAATCGACCATAAATAATATCACCTCGATCAACATTAGGTTTTGTACGTTTTGTTGCACCTTCAAAATCATATAACGATAAAGAAGCTAATTCATTATAACCAATATCAACAAGTAAAGATTCAAGTTGACGACGTACAACTATACCGAGAACAAGATCACCACTTGTTAATGATGATACAGCAGGACGATGACCATCAATATAGTATATTAATGATGATGGTTCACGTATATGACCACATGAATGTGAAGTAAATGCACCTGTATGTTTATCATAATGTAAACCTGGACCAAGTGTTACTGAATTTGATGAATCAAGTGGACTAGGTAAAGAAGAAAGTGCAATTGTATCACCTGGTAAAACAAATTCATTTATTTGACGTTCTATATTCATCTAAAGACATTAATATAAGATCTTATTTAACTTTTGTTTGTATATTTTATGTGAATAAGATTACGAAACACAAGAAAGAGAAAAACAAAAACAAAAAAAAAGGTGAGGATGAATACATTTTTATCCAACAACAGAAAAAAAACAATGAACGCTTTTGAAATGTTTTCTTGTTTTTTTTGCACATAATATTTGAAACAAAAGAAAAAAAAGATAACATATTTTATTTGTCTAATTTTTTCATAGATTTAACGAATTAAAGTAACATTTCATTTGGTGCATCAAGATCTTCATAACTTTTTAATTGTCGATTCATTCTAAATATAGATTTTATATTATAATATATATAAGAAAAATAAAATGAAATAATAATATATGCAAAACTAAATGACTATCTTACGCTGGAGACATTAACATATCTAATGGAATATTTCTATATTGAATTTTGAATAGATTTTTCTATTCTATTTATAAAAAAAGAAAAAAAACTTACGGTGGTCGATGTATTGGTCCACCTGGACCTTGATACATAAATGTTGGTCGTGGATGACGAAATTGATTATAGTAATGACCTGGTGGGCCAGAATGGTTTGGTCCAGACACTAAAATCAATATAAATATTTAAAAAAAATATATCCATTTATCTTATAAATACTTGATGGCCACATTGGTGGTCGATTCATTAATCCTTGAACAGGCATTCCTGCTGAAGGTGTCGGTAATGGTAAGCCTGATGGATGAGATCCAGTTAATGATGCTCCTGATCGTGATGATGGATGTTCTGGTAATTGTGGTCGTTTTGGATCATATAAATAATTATTAAAATAAACAACCTAAATAAACAAATGATTTATTTTTGTCTAGAAACTAAATTTTTTTGATAATAATTACATCTTTTTTCGCTTCATCAATTTTATCTTGATGTTTATTTAAAATATGTTTTCGAACAAATTCCGGACCTTTGAATTTCTTTCCACTTAATGGACATGACCATTTATCTTTACCAACTTCTTGACAATTAGCATTAATAAATTTTTCTACTTCATCTTGTTCATTTTTTGCACCTAATTTTTTTGCTTCATCATCATCTAATTTTTCTCGAAATTCAATAAATGGTTTTAAACGTGATTCAAATTGTTGCATAAAATTTGTTAATTCAGCTTCTGTTATTGATGATAATGGTGCACCGCGTACATGAATAACACCGCAACGATTAGGCATTGAATCTTCCTGAGCATATTCTGTTCCATTATAATAATCAATTGAATGAACAACACGTAAATAAAGTATTAAACGATCAAGTACCTTGAAAAAACGAATTTTTTTGTAATAGAAAATAAAATTATTCAAATATTTACTTTTGTTAATTCTTTATCAATTTCAAATGTATTCGAATCACCTTGTTGATTTGTTCTATCACCAAGTAATTCTTCTTCTTCAGCATCAGCTTCTTCAACTAAATATTCAGTTATATTTTTTAATAATGGATTTTGACTAACAAAACCAATGGGCCGTTTGTTTTTAATTGGTGATAGAATTAATGCTGCTGTTGATGAAGATATTTCGGAATCATCTGTTGATGTTGTTTCCATTTCTTTTTTAATATTTTCATTATTTGATGTTTCCCAAATATTCCATCGATCATCTAATTGTTGAATTATTTTTGTTATAAGTCGAAGATCATTTCGTACAATTGTTTTATGTTGTCCAATTCCATTTATAGTACGTATACGATTTTTAAGTTCACGATTAATAATTGCTCCCACATCAACATCATGTAACTAAATAAATAAAATATTATAGGGAGGGTGAGAGAGAGAGAAGAAAAAAGAAATATACTTTTGTTGAATTAAGTTCATAACACATACTACGAATTTGAACTGAATGATCAAATGTAACCCAACCACGTCGACAAAATTTTCTTTCAGGTGCAGGATCTGTTATACAAACACGACGAAAACCAGAATATTGTTTACACATCTAAATCACAAACGGAAAAAAAGAATTAATTCTTTTGTATTTCAAAAACAAAATTCCTACATTTTCAAGATCTTCTTTTGTTGTTTGCATAGCTAAATGACGAAAGAAGATTGATAATGTGCGATGTAATGATCGTGGTGCATCAGGTACTTCACCAGCTTCTCGTTCAGTATCTTCTGAAGATATTTTTACTTCATTATTTTCTTTTGATTCAGCTAGAAAATATCAAAACTTAATTTATAAAAGATCGATAATCATACAAAGAAATTATTTATTACAAGTTACAGTTCCATTTTCTTTCTTTATATTTGATTCTTCTTCTTTTACTGGTTCTTTCTTAATATTATTTGTTACTTTTTCATTAGCAACATCATCTTCATCATCTCCGCCATCAGACACGGCTCCATCATCGGAAACACTACCCTCTCGCTTTCGCTAAAATTTAATATCGAATTATTTTTTTGTTTTAAGATTAAAATATATCCTACTTTTTGTTCTGGAGATTTCTTTGAATCGTTCACTATTACTGATGTTGAACTATCAGTTTTTTCTGATTTTGGTATTCCAGTAGTACTAGATGATTGCTTTGGTATATCATCATCTCCATCATCATTTTCATTAGTTGTACTACTAGATGATGGTGCAACATCAAGTGCGCGAAGATCATGATCTGTACCACCTTCCAATTTAATAACAACTATAAAATAAACCAATTTAATATTTAGAATACTTAAATGTGGGTATTTTTTAAATCTATCTTACCAGCATCAAGAAATTTTGTAAGTGCACGTTGATTATCAATATCAACACTAACATCATCTAAATAATTTTTATTATATAATTCCATAAATACATCCAATCGTTTTTTAATAATTTCTCTTTGTTCTTCACGTCGTTTTGAATATTCATCTGGATGATATTTATGTTTAAACCTAAATAAAATAATTTATTCAACTATTCAATTGAAATCAAAGAAAAAAAAATCTTCTTCTTCTATTAATTTATAGATTAATTGAAATATACACTTACGGTACTTCTCAAAGATGAATCATTGTCAGAAATTATCCATTATATATTGTATTACGTACGCGCAAGAAAGAAATAAGAGTAAATATACAGATTATCGGTAATAATAGCGAAATGCGCAAACGAATACGCTTAGAAAGAGCGTTGTTTTTATACGAAAAACAAAATTATTCTTTGATATAGATTTCCGATTTTTTAACCGGAAGAATCTAATAGCGATGCGCAATGAAAAAGAAATATATACGCGCAAGAAAAAGATATATATATATATTGATGTAGATTATTGAATACAGTAGGTAAATAAATTATTTTCACTAGAAGAAGAATAATAATACATATGCTATCTTAGTTTTAATAAAAGAAATATATAGTTAAAAGAAAAACTTATTCTACGAACCAGTCTTCATCTTTGTGTGCTGTAAAAAATTCTCCAATTTGAGTTTTTTTAAAATCTGTTTTATAATCATTATAACGCTTTACTGCTTCTTCTTGATCAATATTATCATCTTGATCTTGTAAAAAATGTTTAAAACTTGACAACGGTGGTTGTGTTGCACCATCAGGTGAGTCTCTATTTTAAAAAAATAAATGAAATTATTAAAATATAAAAAATATGTCGATTTTACTTATTAAATGAATCAGCAGATGGATGAACATTTGGTGGGAAATTTGGATGAAAACCTCCACCGCCACCACCACCACCACCATGAAAATATGATGGACCACCAGGTGCATCAAAATGTGCTGGTGGTTGTTCAGGACCATCCCTAAATGAAAATAGATTGTCGTTTTTTTTTGTAAAATAAATAAACTTATACCAATCACGACGAGGACGTTTATTATGTGGTGGTGGACTCATATCGTATCGACCAGGACTTCGATTATATCGAGGTGGAAAATCACGTCCTGGTGGTGGTCCACCACTACCTGGATATTGTCTTCGAAATTGATTCGATCGATCTCTAAAATTTAAGAAATTATAGTATCGGTTTTATCAATAAGAGAAAAACAAAAATAAGAAATGGCAAATATTAGCACAAACGTACTCTTCATCATAATCTAGTTGTATATGACTGTTGATTATGAAAAATAGTTCCTCTTAATAAGAAAAAAGTGTTGATTTCAACTTACCTTCCATCATTCCAATCACCACCACCACCTCGATTATGATTAGGTCGAAAATCGTCACGTTCACGACGAAATTTATCTCGATTTCGTCGGCTATCAAAATCATCATCACTATCACCCATTTTTCTAATACTTTATCTAAAACGAAAGTTCAATAAGAAGTGCAAAAAAAAATAAATCAAAATTATGTCATTTGAAAACTTTACTCATTTTTTCAAAAGTAATGAAGTAATAGTTTACAGAACTATAGATTTAGCTTCTTGATACTAATAGTATCTATATATTTCCTTATATTTTACTTATTGTCCTCCAATCATATGCATGCTCGATATGAAGTTCATCAATCTACGACCTCTATCATATGATATCACTTCTTATTAAAATGTATAAATATCAAACTGTAGATATTTGAGTTATTTTTCTTAGTGAAACTATACTCTTTCCCTTCTGTTCTCTTATTGTAAACATAATTAATTTACTTTTTATGAACTATAACTATAAATTAATTGATATTAAACTTGCGAATTATTAATAAATTCGATTTCATTGATGATAACCGATAGACGAAATTCGTGATCATAACTAAATCTACAAATATCAATTAATGAAGTGTTTGCTTGATCAAATATCTAAGAAATCTGTTCCTTACTGTGTATCTCTACTAGTCTTATCATAAAATAGTTAATAGGAAATAAAATCTATCGAAAAATAGATATGATAATGATGAAATAGTCGATGTACTCTCTTTGAAGTAATAGTTCGAAATCAGATTATGATATTTCAATGCTTTTTTTCAATTTCTATCGTTTTTCTTGTAGTAAAATATGTTTTATCAATGATTCAACATCTTACGACCTCTTTTATTTAACTCGTTTGTTTTTATTGTCGAATCCGAATATATCCAAGACATTGTGCAGATATGATGGCCGATTGATTTCATTACTAATTCAGATTATCATCTTTACATTATTCTATATGTAAATCTTAATCTTAATGGCCTATTGTTTAATATTTATAAATACCAATAATGGTCATCCATTACTTGTTCGTTCAACAAATATACTTGAACGAAATGAACATTCACCTGAGATGATTCTAAATCTCTTAGAACGACCAACAGATAATCAAATTCCACTTGCATTAATTGGAATTTTAACAAGTTCATATACATTTTCAACGAAATTCGGTATACAACTTCGTTCATGTCATACAGATGATTGTACAATACATTTTTATGAATATAATGAACACTTATTAATGTGTTTATTAGAACCAACAGAATATGATATACCAAATGAATGTACACAATATAAATTAGTTTTATTACGAACTTTATTTAATATGATTATTGGATATGAATATATTGATCAAAAAAGTCAAACAAATCCACAAAAATTAGAAAATGATTTACATCTAGTTAAATATTATGTTGATACGATTTTAAATGATGAACGAACATTTTCTTTTGGAGATTTAACTCAATGTGCTGATACACTTTGTGGTTTTGATCGAAAGTAAGTTTTTATATTACTGTTAAATGAGAGTATCTATGTTACCAAAATAAGTATTTCACTTTGAAAAATCGAAACAGATAAATAATTTAGTGTCACTATTATATTTCCATATTAGATTAATATTAATTATTCTTTTTGTTTTCAGTATAATGTATTCATGTTTAAAATCTATATCTGATCATTTACATTGTGAACATATTTGTATAACACTATCAAATCGTATAATTGCATCAAGTACAGGATGGTCACGTTTAACTCAAGCAGAACAATATATTTTAACACTTCTTATTACATTAAATGATTATTCAAATGATATTTTACCAACTACTCGTGATATGCCTGTCTATCTTGATTCAATCGATCGTTCACGTAATTATCGTTTAGTATCTGTTCGATTACTTGGTCAAATATATGTATCCATTCTTTGTTCATCAACACCAAAAATGAGTGAATTTGAAGATATTGTTGAACGATATTGTCATTCTCGTATTGAACATATACAAAATTTAAATAGTCTTTTATATCCACGTGCATTTCATGATGATATTATTTTTGATCATAATATTCTTGCACTTTTATATATTAATCGACAAACACATTTTTGTGCAAGTACATTAGAACCATTAAAACAAAATATGCCATTATCAATATCAATTAAAAAACATCGTTATGGATTATTAAGACAATTTTATATGGAAATCGTTCGAATGGAAAAAGAAAAATTATTACCATATGATAATTCAAAAAATGAAACAAAAATGAATGAAATGTATATGTTGAATGATGATGAACAAATTGAACATAAATGTTATTTTCTTCGTGAACAAGAATATTTTGAATTATATGTTTTATTTGATATAAATATTCCAACAATAGCAATGCGAGGAATATCAAAGAAAACATTGTTATTACTTAGGAAAAATTTGTAAACATAGCCATTTTTTTTATTAGTATTCTCTTGCTTTAAAATGTAGAATTGTTTTTGTAGAATTGTTTAAATATTTAATGTTAAATTTCAGATAATCAATGGCTGCAACAGATATTGAAAACAATAGTGATACTCTCACATCATCAATGAGTCAACACACAACAACAACAACTAAAAGTGTACCGATATATAATGCCTCATCATCTCATGAACATTCTCATTCATGTAATGATCCATCTCATCATCATCATTATCCACATATGTTCGATGAAGATCATGAACAATTAGCAGCAGCAGCTGCTAAAAATGAAATGTTAATGAAACGAAAAGCGAAGAAAAATCAGAAACATGATACAACACGTGCTGAATTAATACCAGGTCATCAAGGTGATAAAAGTATCGATGATTTACTTAATTTTATTAATGGACCATCATCGTCAGGCAACAATACCAATAGTAAAAAATCGAAAAAGAAATCAGCAACAAATAATTAACATTTTTTCTTGAATTTTTGCATTTTTGTTGACATATTCTCGCAGTTATTCTTTTTTTTATTTCTATGCTTTTTTTGTCTTTTTATTAACAACTAAGTGAACATGATCAGTCTAATTAGTAAAAACATACGAACTTAAGAAAATTTATTTAACATATAAGAATTCGTCGAAAGAGAATGATGATGTTCACAATCAAGATTATCCATAAAGTATAATACAGAATCAAAGAAAAAGAAATCGAAATGAATTATCGTATCAGCAAAACACGTTTTGCTTTACCTGATCGACTTTTCTTTCTTTTCTTATCAATTGTTAAGGTCTTTGCGGCCGATTGTGGTTTATAAAAGCTAGGCAGATGTACCTTCATATATTTTTTAGATGAACCTCAGCATCGATCTGAACAGTAAGTATTGAAATGTAATATTCTATACGAATATGTGACAGTGTTTCATGGCGTAATCCAAATACTAAATATCAAACAATCTTGAGGGTGGGTAAAAGAATATAAGAATACTGCGACACATTCCTCAATACATAAATAATCATGCATTCAATCCATTCCTACATTTTATAATATTTTTTCTTGCTGATTATTCAGATGCATGCCTTGAGTATAGTCAAGTTTGTCATCTAAAAGATGCTCTTACATGATCCAATAGTAGAAATATTTTGTAAGAAGGTATTTGAAATATTCAACAGTATGTTTTATTTATGTATAAAATTCCTAAAAACAATATAATTCTCTGTACATATCGTAATTGCATGAAAAAATATTACCATCGTATGCATTCTTTTCTCAATGTTAACTTAACATCGACATATTCTTATATATAATATCAATCAATCATAGCTTTTCGATTTATCGATTTCGAGTCCCTTCGTTGAGATAACTTATCAATAAAGAATATTCTATATTGATGTAAAATATTAATCATCATAAAAGTATATGTTTGTTTAAAAATCTTTTTCTTTATTCTTTGGTTTCTCTACGAGATATCATCTTTTAAGAAATAATGACAATCGAAAACAGAAAAAAAAGTACATCTTAAATAGTGGTTACTCTTTTACATAAACACTTAAAATAATCTTTTAAAAAATAATAATAATAATAACAACAACAACATGAGAATAATAATTCTATACGCTACATAAATCTTAAAAACCATAGTCATATTGATGAGTAGTAAATATAACAAAAAAAACAATAAATACACATGGAATAGTTATAGTTGCAAAAAAATTATTGTAAATACATAATAGCAAAATTGATGAATACTTATCTTTTGTGTTTAGCTTAAAAACTTCATGCTCATCTTATCATCTGCATCAATACGTTCGAGTGTTTTACAGAATTCTTCGAATGTGATTGATTTATCACCGTCACTATCCTAAACAGAAAACAAAAATATTAAATTAATCTATTTTTCTAAATTCGTTTGCTTTTTTCTTCAATTACCAATTCACCGATTGTATGATCGGCAATTGTTGCTATTTGATCATCATGAATATTTCCACCAACCATCATTTTAAGAACTTGTAATAATTCTTCTCGATCTATTTTCATATCATGATTTCTGTCATACATCTAAAAGAGGAAAATATTATATTTATTAATATTTTCTTCTTTGCGTATTATTATTACTTACATCAAATAAAAATCTAAGTTTACTATCACGTGTATTAAATTCTGTTGTCGATGATTTAACTCTTCCACGACGAAATTTAGCAAGAAGAAAAATAAATTGTTTAAAATTAATTTTATTATTTTCACCGTAATCATCCATAATAACATCAATTAATCGTTCTCCTAATGGATTAATATTTACCTATATTAATAGAAAATAATTTATGAAATGAAAAAAATATCATTATAAAATTACTTCTGGAATGCATAAAAGATCTTCACGTGTTAAAAATCCACAATCACGTTTATCCAATGTCTTAAAACGGCTATATAAACGTTGTACCTGTTTAGCGGTGAAACCTAAAAAATAAATCATTAGACAATTTCAATAGATGAAGCTTCTATTGATTTTCTTTTACTAACCTGTCTGTTGACATATATTCTGCAAATCTTCTTGCTGCAACATAATACTTGCATTGGAACCCATTGTGGCCGTGAATACTTAATCTAAAAGAAACAGAAGCAAATAAGGGGAAACATTGTCAGACTGAATTGAAAAATGAAACAATAAATTCTCTCATGTTAAATATCATTGCAAAATGTATCGACATGATCATTCAAAGATTTTTAATCATTATTAAAATCGATTCTATTAAGATAGTCTTGTCTTTTTTGTTCAATGTTGTTATTAACCATAGTGGCATGAAAGAGTTATCAAACGTTTTGATCATTAACAAGAAAAAAGTGTCAGAGTAACAACAACAACAACAACAATAATGAGTAACAACGGGTTGAATATAAAAGCACGTCAAGTGATGAAAAAAAGAAAAAAGAAAAACATGTTCCTAAACACACACTGGAAAACACGCATGCACACTCTAAGTTCAATATCATTCTCTTATTTTGATTATTCTTCAGCTTCGCCGGGTAAACGAATATCATCTATTTTAAGAATCATTCGAACAAGTTGTGTTGCTAAACTGATCTGTTGACGTTTACCAATAAGTGTTTCAATAACTGTTTGTGCTTTCATATCTAATTAAAAAATATAAATAATTATTTAAATCTAATATAAAATCAAATAAACTTACCATTTGTTCCTGTATTAAGACAGTCAATACCTAAACGTGGATTATTTTGTGCAATTTGTTGCGCTTTTACATCCGATAGTGTTTTAATTGGTGAATAACCACTATTCTCAGCTAATGCTAATGGAACAGATTCTAATGCATCAGCAAATGCGCGAATAGCATACTGTTCAATTGTTGGTATCTAATTAAAAAAAATGATATAAAATTCAATTTAATTAAAAAATTCTTTTTCAAACCTTATTTGCTTCTTTAGCTACTTCAATAGCACATGAAATTTCACATGCACCACCACCATAAACAATACGATTGTCACGTACAAGATTTCGAACAACACATAATGCATCATGTAGAGCACGTTTTGCTTCTTCAACAACCTAAATATATAAGTTTATATTTAATAAATAAACACATTTGATTTAAAAATAAACTACCATTTTATTTCCACCACGAACAAAGATTGTACATGTATTTGATTTTTTACATTGTTCAATACATAACATATGTTCGCTTGTTGTACCAAAATCAAGTTCTCGTATATGACCTGCAAAACCTAATTTTTCAGCTGTAAGTTCTTGAAATCGTGGAACAATACGACCACCAGTTGCAATAGCAATTAATTCAATTTCTGGTCCACCAACCCAACGAACTGCAGGTAATTCATGAGAAAGAAGTAAATGATTTGCTTCATCATCAAAACCCCATTGACAAATAACCAAATTAGCACCTGAATCTTTAATCTTTTTAAAAAAAAATAGAATTTGATCTTAGAAAAATTTTCTTTCTTTTACATACTGCTTTAATCATTTCAGTAAATTTTTCTTTTTCATATTCACGTAATTTTTTATAATCTTCAACATTAGTAATATCTAATTTATGTTTTGTCTTTGGTTTTGGTGGTTCAAATGGGCATGTTAAAATAGCGATTTTAGCATCACGAACTTCCTAGAAATAATATATAGTTTGGTAAAGAAAAATAAATATAAGACATGCTATTAAAATACCAACCTTAGGCATTTGAGGATGAGAAAATGTTTTATCAACTACAACACCTTTAACTAAAAGTGTATCTTCTAAACGACCACCGACTTTGCCTTGTACTTTAATAAGTTCAAAATTAACATCACGTCGTTCCATATCAGCAACATTCATAATTGCATTGACGGCAATTTCAGCCATTTGACGTTGACATCGATTAATACTAAAATAGAAAAGAAAATATGAAATAAATTTTTTTCTATTAAATTAATTCTATTTTACATTTTTGAACCAAGTGTTGTCATAGCGGTATTGATCAATGGATCAAGTTTTTTTAAATCAAGTGGATAAGTTTCAGCAATTTTATCCAAATGTTCAAGTGCTACTTTAGCAGCTAATTCATAACCATCAGCAATACGAATTGGATGAATGCCTTTATCAAGAAGAGCTTCAGCGTGTTCGAGTAATGCACCGGCCAAAACTATTTAATATAATAAATTATAATTAAATTAAATTAATTAAAGAAAAATCTTACCAACAACACCTGTTGTTCCATCACCAATTTCATCATCTTGTGATTTAGATAATTGAACAAGTAATTTTCCAATTTCATTCTCAACATGCATCATACTAAGAATGGTTGCACCATCATTCGTTATTGTAATATCACCATCGGGTGAAACCATACATTTGTCCATACCTTTTGAGAGAGAGAAAAAATAATAGAATTGAATTCATTCTAACAAAAATTTCTTTATACCTCGTGGACCCAACGATGTTTTAAGTGTATCAGCCACTGCTTTACCCGCCAAAATATGAGACTAAAATCAGACAAAAAAAATAATGTGTTAAATTTCTCATTAGAATTTTAATTCAACATTGCCAAAAACAGAACACTACTCTCAATCGATTTCATTAGAAAAAGATTTTGGACTGTTTTTGAATCAAATTGATTAGTCAGCTATTTAGTTGATATTTTCAAAAATAGAATTTCTAATAAGGAATTAATTTAAAAAAGAAGCTATAAACCTTATGAGCTTCGATTCCAAACAGGCGTTTTTTTGATTCTTGTCCTTTGAGGATGAGCACAGGACGACCAAATTCGTCGAAAGCAAGTGTTCCCACAGATGGCATTTTGACTGATTGTTTGATCTAGATTTTAATAAAATGAATATTAAACGTTGATAACTGATTAAAGAAAGAAGAAAAAAAAAGTAAAGGATGAATGTATATCACCACGACTCCAGCATTTGTTTTGTTTATTATAAACTCTTTTGCGTTCTTACGCTAACCATTGGTGAATTCATCAATAATTAACTAAATAATTTTTCATCTAGTTACACAGTTAGAAAGTTAATTCCTGAATCATTCTTAACATGGATTAAATCTGAAAAAATTAAATTTGATCTTAAAAAAAATCATTTCTTATCGTAGAGGTTTTTGCTTAGCAACGTTTACTTGATGGTTGTAAAAGTAGATGGCGTCATCATTTCTAATACTACGACACAACTTTTTAAAATACGTAATTACAATTAAACAATGAGCAAACGTCCGACACCAGGTTAAAGTAGGAATAGTTTCTCGCTTTGATATATTGCTGCATGAAATATTCTCTCTCTGATATTTTGTTTATTATTTTATTTTTTAATATCTATCTTTTCTTTTTTGTTATGATAGGAGGACAACAGCAGCGAGCACCAGCTGCGCAGCGTTCGTCATCTGTTGGAGTTCCAAGAGGTTGTTTGTAATTTTTCAATATTTAAATTTATTGTAAATATTCTGTAGGTTCAGCAAATCGGTCATTAGTACCAACAAATTCAAGAAATAATGTTATAGAGCGTATAGCACAGAATCCAATTCGTTTTCATGAAGAAAATGGAATGATGGTACCTGATGGTAAGTGTTTATTCTATGTTAAAAAATCTCATCTAAACTAATATTTATATAGGATATACATCACATGTAATTCGACCGGCTGCTAAAGGAGATGTTGTAAGTGCAATCGACGTTAAGATTATTTTTTATTCATTATTGAATTTTCAAAGGTAACAATGGCTCGAGCAATGAATCGTGATTTTGGTTCAAAAGCGAAAGCTATGTTTCAAAGTGAAGTTGATGCAGCACGTGATGCTATTGAACAAGATCTTTATATTAGTTATCGACAACCAGGCAAAGATTTTGATTGTTATCGTGTTGGATCAATTGGAAAATGTTTTTGTGGTCATACACTTGATGAACATGCACGATTTAACCGTATCTATTCTTCTTGTTATTCTTTAATATATTAACTAGTTTTAATTTGATTATGAAAAGGCAAAGTCAGACGTTTAAAATGTCAATCAGGTGGTTGTGCATGTGAAGGATTTGCTTATATTCCATCGCGACCTGATGAAGTCGGTGAATTTTGGTTAGCAAAACGACCAGGTTTTGATCCATCAACTTGGCGTGCTAAATGTCGATGTGGACATGCACATGATCGGCATGAACCGAAATATAAACGATGCAAAGGTATATTTCTCAAAACTACATATATATATTACTAATATATTTTTTACATTTATATAGAATGTAGCTGCAGTAATTTCAATTCTAATTTCTTATGTGCTGCTTGTAGTAATCATTGGGAACAACATGAAACTTTTATTGAACGTGGTAGTGAACGTGAACAACAGAATCTACCGACAGGTGAATTTTATATGCCTTTTGCTGAATTACCAGATATGCAACAGGTCATTTTAACTGGATCGGATGCACATATGCCGAGTCCATATTTGGATGCAGCACCAAGACAATCTCTTCCACAAAGTGGAGGAATGCGTGGACGTTCAAATGCATTACGTAAGTTTCTATTGAATGTAGCAAAATAGGAGTAGATCTTTCAATGATGATATTTGTTTATAGAAGCATCAAATCGACCAGCTATTGGCTATGATCAATATTCAGATCCATCAGCTCGTGGTGAAAGTAATGCTAGTACAAGCCAAAAAGGTCCTATGCGAGGACGAGGACCACTACGTGGTAGTCATCAAGCAACTGAAGAATAAATAAATCAATGATATGCGTGACCGGTGCTGCTTTTTTTTCCTATTTTATAAATGTATATGTCACTTATTTTCTATATCGTTAATCGTGCGTTTTCAAATAATAAAAAAATTGGGGAAACTATATAAACAATTCCTGATATAAGCCTTTGAATATATATATATATTCTTTCGTAATCTATTGAAGCAATAGATTCAGAAAATAAATATATGACAAAGTAATGTAATCGAAGACATTAATGATTATTAATGAGAAGTAATAAAAAGCGTATGAGTGGGTGAATATGAATGTGGAAAGGATAAAATACCCGCACCCTCAAGGAAGGAGATAAAACAAAGATTTATAAATGTCAATATATTCGTGTATAACATATTCTCTAGTAGACATTCCATTGTCATTAGAATCTGAAGAAGAAAAAAAGAAAGGTTTATTTATCTTGGAGTTGTATATGTTATATTCAAGCTTCGAAAGAATATTTATCCTATTTTTCTTCGACACAATATTAGAACAAAGAAAAGAAGTGTCATCAACTTAGTTTTTCTAATATGATCATGGAGATTCTGTTTCCTATTGAGAAAAAATTAACTATATGTTGCCGTCATTTTTTTATTCTTATGCAATTCTCTTTTTGTGAAACAACGTAGTTTCTATTATTGTAATTATAACATCTCTAGATGATTTCACCAGTTTTCTGTTTCTTTTTCTGCATACATAATACATCATAGCAACATACAAATGAAAGAAAAATAAGGGAAACATTTACTGAATGAATATTTTTCATCAAGAAAAAAACGTTTTGAATGTATTGGCATGATAAACAACTATTTTATCGATATTGGAATACTAAAAACTGTTTTGTTTCAATTTATTTAATAAATATAATGTTTTATTCTTCATTAAAACTATTCTACATCCATATAAATCTCAATCGTTCGAATCATTTTGATCTTGATGACGAAAAATATGATTATCTATTGAATTACAAATCATAATGAATCAAACATGGAAGAAAAAAAAAGAGAGATTTTCGAAATGTTATTATGCTTTGTGTTATAGAAATTTAAGTCGAACGTATATGATTTTGAAGAAGTGTACAGTTTTCTTGGTTAATCAAACAACTCATCTGATTATTGTTCGTTTAAATGTTAAAGATATACTTTACTCTATATGAATGGTATGACAATTCACTGATATATTGTATAGTATATTAGATACTTTTGAAGTAATCAGATTTGAATATATAATTAAATTTCAACTAAACTTGGTTTTTGATTTTTATAGAAGATTTCACTTCTACCTAAACGTTGATGATATTTGTTTTGAAATTCAATTTTATTCGATCGATCGTTTTTCATATAACTGAAAAGGTCTGTTTGGAAAGATATCAGTCCTCAAATAGCATTTAAACACGGTGGAAAATCATGTTTCCGAATGAAACAGTTTTTTCTGAAAATAAAAAAAGTCCTGACTACTTTTTTTGATTAAATTGATGAAATGAGTTGAGAAGAAAAAGATTCGCTACACTGAAAAGAGAAAAGCAGAAAAGCAATGTTTATTTGTCGGAAAAATCATATATCTTGTTGTTGTTGTTGTACATGATATATTCAAACTTGGAAAGAATACTTTTTCTCAACAAAATATTAGAAGAAAGAAAAGACGTGTTATCAACTGTTCAATAGTGTTTGTAGTGTAATCATAGATATATTGTATTCTGTTCACAAAAGAAGTTAACTTTTTCTTGCTATAATTATTTATTTAGATATACTTTTTCTGTGAAACAACATAGTTTATATTATAATGATTATAACAAACTTAGATGTATTCAGAAATTCTCTATTGCCATCATCTCTTTTTCGCGAAAAATCGAAAAGATTTTGTCACTATTTTTTTCTTTTTCTGCACACATAAAACATCATAACAACATTTACTGGATGAATATTTTTCATTGAGAAAAAAGTACGTTAGAATGTGTTGTCATGATAAACAACTATTTAACTTTGTTTAGAATACTAAAAATACTGTTTATTTTTCAATTTTTCTAATAAATAGGTTGTTAACATTATTCTACATAGATATGAATCGTAACTGTTTGGATCATTTTCACACTGATGAAGAAAAATATGATTATTTATTTCATTATAAACTATAATCAATCAAAAATATAAGAATAACAAAAAGAGAGATTAATGAAATGTTGTTATACTTCGTGCTATAGAAACTTAAATTGTGTATGTTTGATTTTGAAGAAGTGTTCAGTTTTCTTGTCTAATCAAACAAAACTCATCTGATTATTGTTCATTTAGATATTAAAGATTGACTTTAATCTATATGAATGATGTGATAGTTCACTGATATATTGCATAGTCTACCTGATACATTTGAAGTATTCAGATTTGAATATATAAAATTCAATTTTGTTGGATCGATCCTTGTTTATGTTTTTCATCTTGCAAATAACTCAAAAGTTCTATTTATAAATATATTTGTCCTTGAATAACATTTAAACACAGTAGAAAATCATGTTTCTGAATAAATCAGGTTTTTTTGAAAATAAAAAAGTCCTGACTATTTTTTTTCATTAAACTGATGAAATGAATGCAGAGAAAAAAGTCCTGACTATTGTTTTTCATTAAATTGATGAAATGAGTTCTAGGAAAAACGATGCACTATCCACTCAAAAGAGAGAGAAAAAAAGAATTTTTTGCTCAATAAATACTCTCTTCTGTTGTGAATTGAATTTATTTCATCAACTTAGAATCTGGTGGCTGATGGCTTCAACAAGAGTTTGTTTATCGCTTTTATTTATAATTATAAAACAAATAATTGGAGAAGATACAGAATCAATAATAATTTCTTTAATACCTCATTCTAAATTTCAATGTGCCAATACAACATGTTTACCATTCATTAATGTTATTACATCAAACATTAGGAATTGTCAAGTCGCATGTTTAACTCGATGTCAATGCAGAGCAGCCACTTTTCATCGATCAACTTCTAATTGTGAATTATTTGCTGATATGTTGAACCAAAATGAAAATATGTTGGTTAATGTCGATGCTACTAGTATGAATGTTATTAGTGGTACACGATTTCCATCGGGTCAGTAAAAAATAGAAGAGCTCTAGAAGAAAATATATCTGCGAGAGAGAAAAAGTTATTTTCTTCTTTAAAAATAAACTGAAATTATCGAAAGCTAAGACAACTTGACAGAGATATTGGACACATCTATGTGTAAGTCACAGATCGATTATTATAGTAGAGATATAACTAAAGTAAACATCATAGAATTAGTTATAATAGAAACCATTTAAGTATTTCGTATTTTATTATAATCAACTGATATTTAACGTCGATACATTGTTACAGAAGAAGAAACAAATCCTATCCAATCGTATAGTATCACTCTAAAATCATTTTTTAAATAGAACCGACTACAACATCAACACCAGCAGCATCATCTTCAACATCATCCTTATCCGTAGCATCACCAACAATATCCACTGCAT
>CAJNOI010000001.1:398943-449026 GCA_905250115.1 Adineta steineri | reverse complement strand
TCAGCATCATTAGCATTTTCAGTTGTTAATGCATCAACTTCCGATGCAAATGGAAGAACTTCACCATCAGCTTCATTTGCTGGTCGATAACGATGCATACGAAGAACATGATCAGCAATAATATTATCGTGTTCCATATCACAATTATCAAGAATAACAAATATAAGATCGAAACGAGATAAAAGTGAATCTTGTAAACCAATATTTTCCATTGGAGTTTTATATTGATCATACTACAAAATAGAAGAATCAATAAGAAAAAAATCTAATTTTTTCTAAAGATATAAAACATACACGTCCATAAACAGGATTAGCAGCAGCAAGTACACTACATCGTGCATTTAATTGAGCATGTATACCAGCTTTAGCTATAGTTACTCGACCTTGTTCCATAACTTCATGAATAGCTGTTCGATCAATATCTGACATTTTATCAAATTCATCAATGCAGACAATGCCTCGATCAGCTAAAACCATAGCACCAGCTTCAAGACGACGATCACCTGTTTCAGCATCGGATGTAACTGCAGCTGTTAAACCTACACCTGATGAACCACGACCAGTAGTTGGAATAGCACGTGGAGCAGTATGTAAAACATAACGAAGTAATTGAGATTTAGCAACGGATGGATCTCCAATTAATAAAATATTAATATCACTACAAATATTATTAATATGTATTAAATTATTTCAAAATAAAATAAATAACAAACCCTCGAAGACGTGTACCATTTGCAAGGACTTTTTCAGTACCACCTAATAACATACATAAAATTGCTCGTTTTATATATTCATGACCATAAATAGATGGAGCTATAGAACGTGCTAATGTTTCAAAAACATCCTACAAAATATAATCAATTATATATACTAATTATTTATTCAAATTCATACCATATTACGTTGACGACTGAATGAACGAATTTTTTTCAAATCATTAATGGATACTTTCGGTTCCATTTCTTTGCTCATTAATCGAATATTATTTGCAATTAAAACCGTTCTATATATACATATCATATTATTTAAATACAAAAGAAAAAAAGATATTTTACATACTTAAATGATACATTTGTAAAGCCACCTTTTTTACCAGGTAAACAACGATATACTCCAACAACTTGTACACGATCACCAGGCTAAAATTCAATTTCAAATAATACATTATAGACAAAAGAAAGAATAGAAAATTCAATACAAACCTTGCATTGATCAACAAGATCAGCATCAGCAATAACATCAATTGAACGTGGTAATTGACCTGTTGGAGCTTTTTCTGGAATTTCTTGTATAACAAATGTTTGATGATCTTTATAACTCGATAGACCATATTCGGTTTCTAATAGATTTCCATCTTCATCCTATCAATCAATTATGAATAAAAAAAACAAAAAAAAAATTTATGTTTCTACTTTTGTTGGATAAACTGAAGATGTTGGAAATGCTTCCATTGATGTCATATCAGCATAGCGACGTTCCATAAACTTCTTTGTTGTTGGACAAAAATGAACACTACGAATTACTTTTGGTCGAATTAATGAACCTAAAAATAAAACAATTATAACATTCATCAACGAACTTCCCTACACTT
The DNA here is from genome assembly GCA_905250115.1 of Adineta steineri. NCBI lineage: Eukaryota > Metazoa > Rotifera > Eurotatoria > Adinetida > Adinetidae > Adineta > Adineta steineri. The sequence continues at coordinate 447,435 of CAJNOI010000001.1, read as the reverse complement.
ACATTTATTAACAATGCCTTCAACACAAACAATTTTTCCAATATATGAAGAATTAATGGTACGTGGTGATAAATGAAAACCACCAAAGCTATAAAAACAAAATATTGTGATTGAGAATACGAATAATTTCAATTAATTCTACAAACCTTCCTTCAAGTCCAACAAAAAATTCTTCAAATTGTTTAGCATAGATTGCATCCGTTGCTGATATAAGTTCTCGTAATGCACGTTGAAAACACATTAATTCTTCAAAAGCATTTTCTTGTAAACTAAATAAAAACAAAAGTTTTGTTTAAAAAAGAATTATTTTTATTCTCTTACGCTTTTGTTCGTCGTGGATTTTTTCGACGTAAATCATTAATATTTGCAATTAAACGTGATTCATCATTTGCAATTAACATTTTTAATTTATCTTGATAAACACCTTCATCTTCCTACAAATAAAATCATTATTAAAAATTCAAAAGGATTTTTTTTTGTCTTCTTACTCCATCATCAAGAAAATCTAAATATTCTCGTTGAATTGTACGTAATCGTTGTTCTTCAATTGGATCCATTATCTATAAAACAAAATACGACCCATAAATACACCTACATATATATATATATATTGTTTTTTTGGTTCATTTCATGTTATATTTTTATTTTATACGAATAAAGACAGCAGAAAAAGAAAAATGAACAAACAACACAATAAAGAAAAAAAAACTAATTTGTTTGTTTTCTCTTGTTTTAAGAATACAATCTCATACACATGTACAAATGTGACAGTACCAAAAAAAAACAGAAATGTCTTACAAGCACTAATGGGAATAATAGAGCATATGAACTATGTTCAATACATAAACAAACAAACAAACAAAAAAGAAAGAAAGAAAGAAAAAAACACAATGTCTAATATTGTCTTAGAGAATTTTATTTACGTAAAAGCAAACATGATTTAAGGATAGTATCAATTAAATCCGGTTGTTTTGCTTTAAGTTCAGTCCAACCCTAGAATAAAAAAATAAATAAATTGTTGAGAAAATAAAATCGTTTTTAACTTACATTTGTTTCCATTACATTGCCTAAATTATTAGCAATATAATCACATGTTGTTTGTTTTAACATTTCCGATTTCATATTATCACTTAACATAAGTAATTCACTAAAAGAACAAAAAATTAATTTAAAAGATAGCGAAAAAAAAGAAAAGAAGTCTTACCAAGCATTATCAACGCGGATAATATCTTTAAGATAATATTCAGCATATGTTTTTAAATCAGGCATATCATAATTAGCTGCAATTGTTAATAAATCAATAACAAGTGTATGTGATATAGCAGCACCTGGTAAAGCTAATTTTTTAATGCCACCTGTATAAACATATTCAAGAAAATACAGAATTGTTTTACGATCAATATCATTAATATCAATTGTAAGAAGTGTTGAATCATCTGTACCACTACCACCTTGTGTATCGGTTTCCATACTTTCATTCGTTGTATTAGCTGCTGAAGCAGTTGCTCGTTTACCATGACGAGTTGGTTTTGCTGGTGGACTAACAGCTGTTGGATGAGTTGTTGTTTCTTTTTCTTTAATCATACGTGCAAGTACATTTGAACGAAGACCAAGTATAAGTTTATGAACACTATGTAATTCATTTCCACATCTTAAATACATATCACACATACGTTTTTCCAAATAAGCTGTATAAAATAATGTTGGCCAATATGTTGCTGGATCATCACTAATTGTTGTTGTTGAATTTGGTTTATTTGTAGTTGTACGTGGTAATGCAACTAATGGTCGAGAAATATATTTTCGTTCATCAAGTGATTGTCGTTCAAGTATTTTTATTTGACAATATAAACGAAGTTCATTTCCAGGAAATAATTGTTGTTGAGCTTGTAATAATGTTGAATGTTTAATAAAATCACCAACACCCCAACGTTCACCTGGTGCTAAAACATGTGATGGTAATTGTTTTGTATTAACTCGTCGTCCACGTGCATCAATTAATGAAAAACGAATAACAACACGAACACTTGGACCAAATGTATGTTCCAAAAAAACGGATAATGATTCTTTAAAACGTTCAGTTTTACCACTTGGATAGAGTATAAGTGACCATTGGTGTGGTGGAATATCATTTTGAGGTGTTGTTACAGGTGCTTTTGTTTCATTTGTATTTGCACCATTTGTTAATTGTTCATCATCATCACCTTGTTCAGGTGTTGATGTTTGTAAATTTGTTGTATTACCTGGACGTTGTTTATTAAATGTAAATTCACATGATTCAATAAAACTATTATTTGGTGATTCATTAACTAATGTTGCAAATTTTTCTATTTTCCAACGTAATTTCATTTTCATTACTTTTGATACAACACGTGATGAACCTTCAAGAACTTTTGATGTACTTGTTTTCATACTACGTTTAGCAATATCATCAATTGACATTAATTCAATACTTATAATTAAATGATCTTTGGAATCTTTATATAATTGTTCACATATTGCCCGAGTCATTTTCATAATAATTAATTCATCCGTAATATTTCCACCACAATCATGAACTGTTTCTGTATGAAATATACGACCTTGTGGATTAGAAAAATTAATAAGAGCACGAAAATAAACTTGAAGTTGACGTGATGATGTATTCATTAATGATGATGCAATATGATTTGGATTGTTTGATCCACTACCATTTGCAGCTGATGTTGATGTATTTGATGGATGTTGAGATGCAACATGTGATGGACATAAAGTTAAATAAAATTGTACTGATGAATCATCATCAGTAGTTGAAGCACCACCACTTGTTGATGTTTGATTTTGTTGTTCTTTAGATAAACGTTGATGACCTTTAGGATAAAGACGAAGTGTCCAAAATTCTTTTTGTAAATCATATGGTGGAAATTCTTCACTTTGAATCATATCACCACATTCATACCTTTTGAAAAAAACAATAAATACATTCAATATTTACAGATAATTTCTTACATTTGAGGATAAAAATCTTCAACAGTCCATTCAAATCGAACATGTGAAACATTTTCAATTGTTGTACATAACATATCAGCTTCATTTGTTGGTATAGCTTTTGCAGCAATACTAGTCGATGTATTTGATGATGATAATTGTGCATCTTGTTGTTCATCGCCAGTACCTGCTCCTTCTTCATTCATTCCTTCCATACCTTGTTGTTGACCTGATACGTTATCATTTCCATTGCCTTTTCCAATAGTTTGTTCTGATAGACCTGCAGTTTCACACACATCGGAAATTTGTCGTTGAGAACAAAGACTATCCACACTAAAATTAACTGATGAAATAAATAAACGTATTTTTTAATAAAATTATTCTTACGTTTCGGAAGCAGCTGATGTTTCTTCTAATTGTCCACCGCCTGATCGTCGTGAAGTTTTTCTTGTTGACATTATACCCCGATCCAAAAAGATTCACACAGTTATTAATCTACAACAAAAAGAATATTTTTCAATATATATATATAAATGAAAAAATCCTAATTGATCATATATATCAAATAGAATATCTGCTGGACTAGATTTCATAATATAAAAAAAAGCAACAACACAAATTCCATATATAAACTTATTTATAAATCGACAGGATTTGTAAGTTTTCGCCAAATAATCATATAAACACTTGTAAAGACCATATTATAAAGTGCACCCCATGCTATATCTTGTAAAACAAGATCGAGTGGATATTGATTAGAAAACAATGAACGTAGACTTGCATTATGAACACCAAATAGAACAAGTCTATAAAAAAATAAATATAAGTTTTAAATTGTTAATATTTATTAATATTACATTACCCATAAACAACACCACCAACAAGTCCACTTAATGCACTTGATACTAATGGTGACCAAGTAGGTGAACGTTGTTTTAATTTATCAAAATATGCTAATGCTAATGTTACACCAATAAAATACCATCCAAGACCCAAAACTAAGATAAACAAAGAATATTTAAATTTCTTTGTTTTCATAGTGTATGATTACTGACTTGCATAACAAACACCGGCAGCGATAAAATCCAACTGCATTTTATCACCTTTTTGAATATTTTCAATAACTGGTGCATAACGATCTTTTGCAAAAAATATGTACACAAAATTGATACATATATAAATAATAATAGCAATAATAGGTAGAATAATGTTTATAACGCGACTATTCATTGTTCAAGACAAATGTCGAATCAATGTCAAAATGAAGAAAAAAAACAAACGATAAACAGAGGCTTTTGTTTGTGGCGAATGATCTTTGTTTCAATAAGAACCAATCATTGAATAGATGATTAGCCTCCGTTATTGGTTAGAATAGATGTCGCTATAGGGAAATGATTTTATATGATTTCATCGATTGATCATTTGGCGCGGAATGTTTGCTCTTTTTTTCTTGTGCATTGCTCGTTTGAAAATGACGGAAATTTCCAACGATCATTTATCGAATACGAATATTAAACGATTAAAAGATGAATTAAATATTGAACGACATGAATGGCCATCAAAAAGAGAATTATATACAATCTGTGGAAAATTAGGTGAAGGAGCAACGGGTAATGTGAGTAAAATGGATAGATTATTTGAATAGAAAATTATTTTATTTGAAAGGTATTGTTCATTGGGCAACATGTACAGGATGTTCAATACGAAAACGTGTTGCTATTAAACGAATTCCTATTAAAGAATCAATGTATATTGATATAGTACGTGAAATTCATGTTATGGCATCATGTTCACATGAAAATATAGTTCGATTTCTAACAAGTTTTGTTTATAAAACAGAATTATGGATTATTATGGATTTATTAGATGGTGGAAGTATACGACAAATTATTGAAAAAAGAATTCGAGATAAAAATGATTGGTATCTTGGTGTATTAGATGAACGTGAAATAGCTACTGTTATGCGTGAAACTCTTAAGGGTCTTGAATATTTACGTAAAAATTTTTTGATTTTATTTATTCGATTAATTTAAAGAGAATTTTTGTTTTGATTAGATTCTCAACAATATATTCATAGAGATATTAAAGCTGGTAATATAATGTGTAAAAATGATGGAAGTATTCAACTAGTTGATTTTGGTGTTAGCGCTTTTCTTACTGATTCATCTACACGAGAAAAAGCTATTGCTCATACATTTGTTGGTACACCTTATTGGTAATTTATCGATAAAATTTCAAAACTAAAAAAAAAATGTAAATTTAGGATTGCACCAGAAATGTTTTCATCAGCTGGTTATGATAATAAAGTAGATATATGGGCTTTAGGTATTGTTGGTATTGAATGTGCTACAGGGCATCCACCTTATTATAAAAAATCAGCTCAAGAAGTATTTCGTATTATATGTAAAGATACAAAAGGACCAACATTAGAATCCAATGCTGAACGTGAAGGACAATATATAAAATATGGAAATGAATTTCGTCATTTTCTTTTAATGATACTAGAACCATTAGCTTCAAAACGTCCAACTCCATCGAATTTATTACAAACAGATTTTTTAATTAAATTTGCTCAAGATAAAAAATTTATTATTGATCATATGATTTTAAAAATTCCATTTGATTGTATTGAACAACAAATTGATATTGATCTACAATCTGATGAATTTAAAGATAGAATACAAACAACAATTAAAGAACGTGGTTTACAAACAGAAAATACAATTTTAGATAATATAAGAAATTTTTTTCGGTAGAAAATTAGTTTCTTTTTTTTTAAATCATATTTTCATTGATGATTATTTTTAGACCCATATCACAAAAATTAGCGCAAGTAAAGAAGTTTTTGTTTAGGAACATAATAAGGATAGATCTTTGCATGAAAATTAATTAATAATATGACTAAAGTCATTTTTGAACTTGATTTTTAAGTTCAATAAAATATCTATTCATTGTTACTATTATTAGACTTCATTCTCAATATATATTCAACGAAAATAGTAAGTAGAATTAATCATATCATTAATTGATTTTCATGCTCATACAAACAATACTTTTACCATTCAAGCTGAAATTTTCATCATAGATAGTGACTATAACATTCCGAGTATATATTAATACAATTTTCTGTTCGAAGTATCTATTTATAACACCAAAGTAACAATCATTAATTTTGAGTAGAAAATCTTGTATAGGAAAGCTTATGAGAGGATTTATATTTTGAAGGATATTGATCGAAAATTAGATGTGAATATTGATTCCAAAACAGTTATCAATCAAGAATTATCATTATCAATAAAATTAAAAATAAAAGAACCAGGACGTTTAGCATTTTCATTAATTTCATTTAAATATCAACCAAATATTGATCATCCAGTGAGTGTTGCACAAGAATTAGTTGCTGAAAATCATGTCTATGGACATGATTATATTTTGGTTGCAGCTAATATTGATAAAGTACTTATACATAAAAATAAAATTCGATTTACATTATATAAAATTGATGGAAAAGGTTCGATTTAATAAATTCAAAAACTAAAAAATATCTATTTATTATTTATTTAGAAAAAGAACCACCGTCTTATGCTGAAATTTCACTTGAAGAAACACCTTTAATAACAGCAACAGATAGTGGTTCAATTCATCATAGATCGAGTACTGATCATATAGGAAGTACCATTGCAACAGATGATATCATTCTACCAATAACTTTCTCATCAACGAATATCTAATGCATCATTTTTGTATGACCTTGTGTTAGACAAGCATCCAGCCGTTCCATCATTTAATCATTAAGAACATACGTTGGACATATGCAGGCATATAGTGTCTATATTGATATTGATTGACAATAGAAAGTCTGATGGATAAGAAAAGTTGCAAGTGTCGACAGTTAAAATTATTCTTTTTTTCCAACCCATTAAATATATCTTCTATGTTATATTTACTGAAACTAAGTTGATGTTGATATATAATGATTTGAAGAAAAATAATCATCATTTTCATATCGAGAGAAAGAAGACAAAAAACAAAATACATGGGAAAATTTATCGATCTTTTTATTAACAAAACGATTTGATTAGACTAATTTTTGATTAATTACAAAAGCAGAGAATGTATTTCTTTATTCAGTTGCTATTACTATTTCTGTTTCGGTTGTACGATAATACATACCATCAAGAATAACTTGTATATGAGCGAAAGAACAACATACTTGAGAATTCATAACAAATCAATTATTTTTTCTATTCTCAAGTATATATGCTTGTAGTTAAGAGTACGGAAACTCAAACGATAGTAAGAGTCATGTAACGGAAAAAGTTCTAAACAGAATTACTTACAACTATAATGTATAGTTAAAGTTAAATGAATTATTTAATATTGTATGACAATCTTTTATAAAATAGTTTCTAAACATTTTTTTTTGAAAGAATATATTAAAAATTAATTAATATAAAAGAAAAAATGTCGAAGCATATACTTTTTTTTTTATTTTTGTCATAAAAATGGATAATTAATATTGTAATTAAATTTTCAAGTATTTTAGATTGATAATAAAAATAATATTTTTTTTATTTTGTTTTGTTTTATTTATTCAATAGTCAGATTTTCTTTTCTTTTTTATGATAGATTCTATAAAAGAAGACAAGACTGATTTTATGACAAGCTCTTCGATAATGATGAACGACGGTTGAATGTGCGTATGAGATTGAATTTCGCTTCTTTTTTTTTTCTTGCCAGCATTCAATTTAGCATCTCATTGTTATTCTAATTGTTTTGTAAGTCTTTTCTTCATCGTATGACTACTGTTCTTTCTACTGTTTCTAACGAAATAGACTTCAATGACAGGGTGTGAAATTGACGATGCAAACTAACATCAGCGTGTGCACGCATGCCGCCAGACTTTCGACTCCATTTGACTGATTATCATCAATATACGAAAAATGGCCATATTCTTCTAGGTTTTTTTTCTTCTTCTTCTTCTATTATTTTCTCTTTTATATTCGTTGTTAAATCTGATCTCGACTCGAACATGATTGTGTTTTTCTGATTCTCTCTTCTGGTTTGTTTCAAAGCGAGAGAAACCTTTTCACAACATTCATATGTCATACAAAGAGACAAAATAGGATATTTCTATTGCATTGATGAGGACAAAGTCACTTATGTATGCATAGAGTCGGTTTTGCTCAATACATAAAAATAATTTAAAGAAAACAGCATATTCGACAATGACTGTTGATGTGTTTTCTTGATGAGAGTAATTTTTTTTATAGAAAAAAAGAGAGGGAGGGAGGGGGAAGAGAGAAAGTGAATTAGTCTTTCTCCTATCATCATCAGTATATATTAACACATGCAGATGGACAAAGTAACTCATCAAATATTGCAATTGTCGACGACTAATTTGAATTCCCTAAATATGTTTTTTTCTTATTACTTTCTCTTTTTCTTATTCTCTGGATACACACGTATTAATTATTGTCAGTCGTGCGCAAAAACAGATAGGGCAAATGAAATAAACAAGGAGAAATTGTGTATCATAGCAAAAAAATGCCAATCTACTGTATTTTGACAAGAAAACAGATCTTCACATACACATACACACATATATGTATATATACAACCCTTCTATCATTATCATGCCTACAATACGTAGTAAAAAATACACCTGTCACCTATCATAATATAAGATTCAAATATTTTTGTTACGATGTTCAAAGCCAAGACGTTTTTTTTAACATTTCTCTTGAATCATAGACGCGTGTATCCGTTTACAATGATAATATTAGAGTACATTTTGTAACTAATTTCAATTAAATATATATTTTCCTGATGTTTATATGAAAGATGCAAAGCCTATACTTTAAGAACTAGTATTTTGTTACAATAACAGACACACCTACAGTCTACATTGATCTTTTTTTTTGATGAAGGATATTTAAAATGATGGTATTAATGTATGTAAGTGTTTAATCTCAAGTATGTAAGCTTTGTTTTTCCATAGTATAATACTATTTTGACTTTTATTAATATTGCTGTATGATTATTATCAATATGAAATAAAAATAAAGAACTATTAAATAAAGTCAAGAAGATTTATTTTTCTTTGAATGCAATAGTTAACCTATCTGTTGACAATGATCGCCTGACTTGATATAGAATTTTTGCATGTAACACTAGGCAATGACGGAAGTGAAGAGATTAATTCTGTATCTAATTGAAAGCTTTTTAAATAAATGAAGTATACTTCATTTTTTTTCGCTATTCTTTTTCGTAGTTACTTGATAAAAATGACAACAACAAAAAACAGTAACTGTATTAGTATTAACAACGAGAACATCACAGAATAGATAGTCTTTTGTTAGTAATATATCTTTGGCAGAAAGAATTTCGATGATTGAATGAATATGGATGACATGTAATAATTACCTATAAAATAGACGAGAACGTTTGATTCATTAGAAGAATACAGACGATCGTAGAGAACAATAAATCGATATTTTTTTTGTTTGTTTGTGAATAGTTCGTTATAATATTGAGATTCTTGAGATGTTTGATTATTGTTTTTGGTATATATATATGTGAGAGCGAGAACGGGAATGTCATTGATGGAAACTATAGGCATAAAACACAAGTTGTATTCATATTCGCATCATCATCATCGTCATCATCATCATCATTATCGTCAGTCGTGTGACAACTGGTCCGCACGGCTACGCTAGCAAACACATACTCAAAAGAAATTCATCGTCGTCGTTGTCATTCTTGTATTGTCTTCGTTCGTGCAATTACCCTCTTGAAAACGTGTGTATATATTGTGACCAATTTTTTTTGTACATCATAGACAAAAAAAAGAAAGAAAACTAATGAAAAATCATTTCCGCTGTCATCATCATCGTCATATCCTTCAAATGTATAAATATTTCTGTTTTCAGCTTATTCTTATTTTTAGTTATATATTTGTATTCTGTCCGTTTTCTTCTTCTTCTTCTGCTCTGATTTAAAATCATTCGATATTCATTGTTATTCTTTGAAAAGTTTGTACAAGTGTATTAGTAAATAGATTTTTGGTTATCAAATTCTCAAAAATAGTTATTTGTAATGTCGATCTTTCTCTCTTCATATTTCTGATTTTTATGTCTATAAATGCCAAGATGTTGATGATAATAACGACATAGATGCGATTGAGTTTCGCATCTTTGAGTTCTCTCTCTCTCTCTCCTTTTGTATATTCCCTCAACGGCGATCTGGTTTCGCTGAAATAGTGACAGAGAGAGAGAGAGAGAGAGAGAGAAAAGAACGAAAGACAAGCAGGTCCTCTCTGCTATTCAGAAAAAAAAGCAGAAAGAGAAGTACAGAGAAAGAATGACAGGCGAATCTATCTCGTTTTCTTTTACTTGAAAATAGCCGAAGTAAATCTTGAATTAACAATATTCTTCTCATGTTTTTTTTCTTCTATTTTCGTATTTGAATTGACTGAGATAAAGTAAGCTTATAATTCAACTTGTCAGCTTGCTTACTAGACTAGATTATATAACGCCCAGTTATAGTCTCTCATTCTCTCTCGTTTATCCTTCTGTATTTATGATCGTATCTTTATTTAGTGGATTATAATAGACATCTATCTAGAGTATAATTTCATTACATATCTGTTTTTGCTAACATATCAATATAATGTCAAAATTTTTTTTTTCTATATTTTTTTTATATAATCAAAAAAAAATATCTAATACAAACATCTATCTATTCCTTTCTCTCCCTCTCTCTCTCGCGCGCGCTCTTTCCCTCTCCCTTCTTCTCTATATATATGTATGTTTTGTGGAAAATAGTCTCTTTTTGTATAACAACTTCTTTTTTCTATTGTTGTCTTCTGCTTAATCGAGTAGAATTGATTGATGTCGATGAGATATATTCAAAGGCTGCTCAGTAATTCATCCACTTTTTTTCTTGCTTTAAATATATCGTACTGAAAGTATTATAATAGAAGAAAAATGAATGACGCATGTTAAATAGTCAATATTATTTCGAATAAGAATAAGTTATTGAATATCATTATAGATTTGTAAGAACGGTATGCGGGTAAAAAAACAATGTATTATCCTTCATCATCTTCTAATATAACATCATTAAATGAAAATGCAGCTTTAATATATTTTGTTCCAACATTTTCAACACCATTATCAATATTTGATGATAATATAACATTAAATACAACATTTTCATCATTATTAATAACTGATCCAACAACATTAAAAAATACAAATTTATCATGTACACAAATCAAATATTATTATATATCACAAAAACCTTTATTCAATATAGTTCGTTATATATCACAAAATTTAAATCGATTTTTTATTTTACCAGCTATTGTTTTAAATTTATGTGCTTTCTATATTTTAAGACGTACACGTATGAATCGTTCATCATCAATAGCTTTCTATATGCAAACATTAGCATTATGTGATGTAGCTTTTTTTGCATTACGTGTTATTTTTGGTGAATTATCAAGTTCAACAACTGGTAAACAAATTTTAACAACTGGTTTATGTAAATTTCTTTTTCTTATGGTCAATGCAGTTAATTATACAACTGGTAAGATTTCTTTTTTCTTCTTCTTCTTCTTCTTATATTCAATAAATTTTTATCGAGTTTCCGGACCAAAAGAAAAATGAATAAAAGAACAAAAGAGAGAATAGAGAGTAACAGCTGTATTAATAGTTAGACCAATTCTTCGTTTAATATAATTTTGCTTCTTTTTTTTATTTTTTATACAAACATTATTGTCAATTATAGATCTTGTGTCATCAATATTGATTTATTATTCTTCGGGATTTCCTTTTTTTTTCTTTTTCGTTTCAGTATGGCTTATAGCTGCTATGAACGCGGATAAATTTCTTGCTGTTTGTTTACCATTACGTGTATCAGATCTTTTATCAAGAAAAAAAGCTTATTTAGTTGTTATAGCTGTAATAACGTGTTCAATGCTTGTTGCATCTGTACATGCTAGTCGAACTGTATTAACAAATAATGCATATTGTTGGCTTGAAACATCACAAGATGAAAAACTTGTTTTTATACTTGATGCATTTTTTTGCTGCTTTATTCCATTTTGTGTTATATCTATATTGAATGCTGCCATATTTGTTGCCTTATTTCGTGCACGACGTGAAGCATCCTATTTACATGAAGCAACTAATTCTTGTAATACAACATCTTTAATTCGACCATCAGTTAATGGTCGTAATTCAACAAGTAATTATCTTAAAACATCATCAAATAAAAGTCAATTTCGTTCATCAAATGTAAATTCATCAGCAACAAGTCGTGCTCGTATGCAATCACAAAATCTTCAAATAACAATTATGCTTATAACAATTTCAATATCATTTTTTGTTTTAACATTACCAAATGCTATTTATTATTTGCTCATATTTTTACGTGTTCTAATTGAAAGTTGGAAAGCTGTAAATTGTGATGATAATGTATATCGAAATCTTGATAAATATGTACGAACATCAGCTGTTGTCTATCTTATATCAAATATAACATCGGATTTAATGCATGTGGTTAATTTTTTTTTATATTTTATTAGTGGAGCAAGATTTCGTACAGAATTTCGTCGTTTAATATTTCATCAATTATGTCGATGGTGTTATAAAGGACAACATGGTATTGGTGGAAAAGAATTAATGACAAATGAGCGTTCATTTTTACGAACGAGTGGCGTAGCGACGACTGTGCGCACATTGGCATCATTGCCAGGAGCTGCAAGTAAACAGCAACGTACGTCGACGAATATCAATTATACAACGACAATAAGAGATAAACAGATACCAAAACAGGCAATAGCACGTCTATCTTCAACTTCGACTGTTGCGCTTGATGGTAATGTATCGACATCGCTTGAAGGCAATACTAGGCGAAGTCAGTGTCCTTCTACAACGTTAATTCATACCGAAAAAGATGACAGAAAAGAAAGCAATAGTTCTTTTTTACAAGAATGAAAGTTTATTATTTCAGCTTTTTCTTTTTTCTTTTTTCTTTCTTTTTTCTTATTATAGTTTATTTTTGTGCTTTTCCTTCATTAATGTATACATTGTTTCATATATCATTGAACAAAAGAATTTCAATCAAGACTGTTATTATTATATAGTCTTGAATTTGATCAATTTAAAATGAATCTTAATGTATTAATAGATAAGAAATGATAATAAAAACATAATTATTATATAGTAATATCATTGTTATCTGATCAAAATTACTTATGTAATGGGAATATGTTTTAACTTGTAGAAAAGATTTTTATCGAGTAATATTAAAGATTAATTGATGTATTTGTTAGTATATAATAAAGATAATTTAGATTTGTCATGTATTATTAGCTGTCAATAAAGAATGTGTTATTATTTTGACTCATTTATGATTGCGGCTACGTTTTTGCTAATTACAAAAAGATAATGTTCTTAAAATAGCGTCAAGGGAAAACAAACAGAGATAACAATGATCGTATTGTAAATCCAGATGAGTCATATATTTTGATGTATAAATAACAAAGACGAATGCAATTGATTGAATTAAAATATTTCCCTATGACTATTGATATAATGTATCGGCTATAATAAAAAAAATATCTGTATTTGCTTTTCTTTTTTTCTCTCTATTATGCAGACATCTTGACTCGATGATTTTGCACTTTGCGTATATTTTTATTTCTATCAATAACAGGAAAATATTCTCAATGAAGAAGATATGATTATCTTTCCTATCAGCTGCATCATCATATGAATTTTTCTTACTGATAAATATTGTTTATTTACGTTAAACTCTATCAATATCTAATAGAGATATTCTATGTACAAATCATTCAGATAATTATATGGAAAAGAAATGTAATTTGTTCAAAATAGGACATAGATAAAATTAGAAATCATTTGAGGCATCAAAGATAGATCATCTTTCATTGAAATCAATATATATATTTGAACTATTTCTATACAGAAAATATTGAATTCTGTTTTTGATGATATTTTTTTTAATTATGTTTGACATAGTTCTTTTACATCTATTTTTTTTCTCTAAGTAACCAAATATTATTTTGACCTTGCAAGGATAACGATTCATAACGTGTCCATGTGAGAATAGTCTTATAACAACAATTTTATGACAGGTTGTCATAAAATTCATTTATTTATTGATTGAAAAAAGAAAATGTCTTCAATAGAACTACTGCTCTTATCATAAAGTGGGTGTCTATGCTTAAAATTACACCATAGTTTTTTTTTTCTATCCTGAATTTTAACGACATATTATTGATGATTGTTGGGTAAATCAATGCATACGTCTCTGTGTACCTATTGCCGTCATCACGCATTTGTAAAGCAAATATTTCTGTCGTATTCTTTAACATACGCACATTACTCACGACAATATGCCACGAAAGGTTGGAAATATTCTTCTTAATGTCGATGGTTATTATTTTCAAGTTGATCGATATTTACTTGCATCTCAAAGTATTTATTTTCGAATTCTTTTTCGAGGTATAACAAAACGAGATAAATATGGTGCAATAATTTTATCTGGAAATGCTGAACGATTTAGTTTAATAATTGATTATTTAACTGGTGAACGTCAATTATCAATGGATGAAATTGAATCAATTATAAATGATGGTGCATCAATTTATCTTATACCATCATTAATTTATTTATCTCAATTAAAAACTGAATATGAAGCAAAAGATAAACGACGAATTGAAGAAGTTAAACGATCACTTATGAAAATGGCTAAATTAAAAAAAGAACTGAATAATTTAGAAGTCTATATTGAGAATCTACGAAAGAAAACTAATCCTAATTGACATGTTATATAAACTTTACTATAAAATAAAAAAAATGCAATTAGTTTTTTTTTCTTCAGAATAAAACTTCTTGTAAAATAAAATATTTTTATTATTGAGAGAACGAAAGGTCGAATAAGATTTATTTTACATTGATAAACGACATCTATTAAAATAAAATTTTAGTTTTATTTTATTAGAATTCGAATAAATCTAGAAAATATTTTAGTAATACAATAAAGAAATATTTCATTTTGATTTAATTTTGTCTGTTGATAAGCAATCAAAAATATATAACATTGAAAATGGTTGTTAAGCGGTTGCCGTAGTTCTACTACATGTCTCACCTACAAACAATCAGTCGTTGATTTGATTGAAAAAATTGCAATGTTTTTTTTGTTCATTCTTATATGTATATATTTATCTATTTTAGAAAATAAATATAATGGTGAAGGATAGTAAAACTCCAGCAGCAGCTGCTGGTGGAAAAGCATCAGTTGCTGGGGCAAAAGGAGCTAAAGGAGCTAAAGGAGGCAAAGGTAAACAACCAGAAGAAAAGGCAATTGATGAAACTGTAAGTTGTATTATATTTATCATTATTATCATGCTTTATATATGTATTTTTTAATAGTTCGAGCCAATAAAACTTGATGTAAAAGGAGCTCAAACAGCTGTTGTATGTTTAAAAAGTACTGAAGATACTGTTTTAATTCGAGCATGTGATTCATTATTTAAATTTGCTGATAAAAGTGATGGTAATAAATTATTATTACATGAAATGGGTGCAACTGATACTTTATTTGCATTAACACATCATGAAAATCAAGTTGTACAACGAAATGCAACAATGGTCTTTGGATTAATGGCTTCTCATCGTAAATTATTATTGTCCATTTTAATTAATACAAATTTTTTATTTTTTCAGCGGATGTTCGACAATATCTTCGTAAAATCGATTGTATTCCACATATGATATCACTTTTATCATCTGAACGTATGTTTTTCGTGTTTTTTCATTTAATCAATTTTAATAATTTAAAATAGGTGAACCATTAACAAGTGAATTTGCTGTTTTATGGCTTCGTCATATGTGTAGTCATTTTTCTACTAAATCCCAAATAGCTTCATTAAATGTTTTACAACCATTAATACGACTGATAAATGAAAATGATCCTGATCTTAAATTTAATGCATTATCAACTATTGATCGTATACTTGATGATTTTAATTCACGAAGTATTGTTCGAGAATTAAATGGAATTGAACCAATATTAAATAATCTTAAATCTGATTATCCACAAATCACTGAAACTGTTTGTAATTGTTTACAAAAATTAGCTACAGATCCAAATAATCGTGTTGTTATAAGAGATATTGGTGGACTTGATCGAATGATTGATTTTATTGGAGCAGATGATACGAAAGATGTTCATGTTCATTGTTTAAATGCATTAGCAAATCTTTTAGAAGATACCGAATGTCTTGATGTTTGTTAAAAGAAAATTTACATTATTTTTTTTTAAGAAAAATTTTCTTTTTAAATATTTTTAGCTTATACAAGCAAATGGTGGTCTTAAACGATTAATGCAATTTGTACAAGATAGTGCTTTACCAGTTGTACAAGCAGCAGCAGCAAAAGCGATTGGACGTGCAGCAAGAAAACGTACGAATAAAAATAAATTAATATTTTGGAAATAATTTTAATTTAAAATTTTAGCACAGAATCGAAAAATTTTCTCTGAACAAGATGCTGAACGTGCTATGGTTTGTCTTTTACTTAGTGAAAGTGATGACGTACGTATAGCTGCTTGTCAAGCTTTAGCAGTTATGGCTGAAAGTATAACAAGTCGAGAAACAATTCGGAATCATGGTTCGTTTTTCTTTCCTTTCATTCCATTATTTATATCATATATATTTATGTAGATGGTATTCTAACACTTGTACAAATGATGCAAAAAGATAATCCACGTTTACGTGAATTTTCGACATTAGCTATGTCGAATTTAACTCAAAGTAATCCAAATAATGTTAGGTAAATTATTTAAGCCAAAAAAAAGCAAAAAATATTTGTAATTGTTTTTTTTGTATAGAGAATTACAAGAACAAGGAGGTCTTGAAGTTTTAATTCATTTATTAAATGATGAAAAAGATTCAACTAAAGCTTATGCATGTGCAACATTGGCTAATTGTTCAACTGATCAAGTTGTACGTACAAATGCTTTGGATAAAGGTCTAATAACTAATCTACTTGCACCATTACATGCCAAGTATTCAATAGAATTTCAAATTTTATTTTCATTATAAAATATTTCTTTTAGTAATGAAACAACACAAGCAAAAGCAGCTATGCTTTTATCAGCATTTGGTATTGATCAAAAAGCTCGACCAGAAGTATTAAGTAATGCAGCGATTATTCCACGACTTGTTAGTTTATCGAAATCAAATAATGATGAAGTTCGTCGTAATGCTTGTTTTGCTATCAGTGTTCTATGTGCAGATCAAACTATTGCAATGGAAATTCTTCGAAATGGGTATTAAAAATAAAATAGAAAATTTGTCGTTTTTTTATTTAATATTGATATAGAGCACTTGAAATTTTACGTGATATAAATGCATCGGAATCTCGTAAGAGTAAATTTACTGAAATGGCTTTACAAAGAATACTTGATAGTCAATTATCAGCAAAATATTCTTATCTTGGACGATTAGGTTAGAAATATTGTATGATTTTTATGTTAAAATATTTTGTTTTTTTCAAGAAAGTAATAATATAACAACAGATGGATTTTATGATATGGGACCTGTTCCAGAGGGTGGAAAATTTTTAACAATTGAAGAACTTGCTGCCCAAGAAGTGAATGATCGTCGACCAATATTAATTGTTTATGCACCAGAAAAAAAGTAAGAGAAAATAAATAATTCTATTTATTTGCTCAATATTACACGCATACCTCCACATTCTATCTTCCCACATTTTTGCTTTGCATAAGATCAATGTTGTATCACTTGCAGATACTTAAGACAATATTCGAAAATCTATCCTTCTCTTTTTTATTTCCATAGCACACATATTGTTAAACAATATGTGTGAGTTTTGGTATTTCTTAATTTTTTATTTAGTACTACACAGTTAAATACTACTACCACAGAAGTCGCTCAAGAAGATGATCGTCCTCGAGGGCGATCATCTTCAAATTCAAATCTTGCAAGAGCAACAACACCATCGTAAGCATTGATTTATTATCGATTAAATAAAGTTTTATGGTAAAATTCTTTATTTTATTTAAAGGAAAAGCTCAGAAGGCAAAGAAAAAGCAGGTAGTACTGCTGCTGCTAGCCGTACTTCAAAAACAGTGAAAGGATCAACCAAAGAAAAAGAAAGCAAAGCGTAAGCTTTTTTATCTTTATTTTTTTTCTATTTAATATTGTATATTTAATCTATAGTACAGTAAATCAAACGAGGTATGATAATAATATTAAAATCGAAAGTATATTTGCTTCAATTAACTGTAATATAAATATCTTTCCTCACACTTTCACTAACATATTTTTGTGTTATGTATCATATATTCATTTATATAGATATGTATTTTATTTTTAGTAAAACAAAAAAAGAAAAACCAACTGATAAAAAAGCTGCGGCTGAAGATAAAAAGAATGCTGAAGTTGATTCATCCGTAACAAGTGGTACTGATTCGGTAGAAAAATCATTTTTTTGAAATTCTATATAGACCTTTAAATCTATTTATTTCTTATAATAAAGAAAGTAGGGTATCAACCAACATCTGATCAAGATTTTCTAATATATCTCGATGAAATTCGTCCACAAATAACAAAAAAACCACTAGCAGAACAAATACCTATATTAGCAAAGTAAATATAAAATTATTTTTCTTATATTTATAACTTAAATTGTTTATTCTAAAGATTTGTAAGTGACAAAATGGGTGGTACAATTGCATCTGATGATGTAACTACATTTGGATATGAAGTCGCAATGATTCAATTAAAAGCAGAAATTCATTCAAATATTGTACCGATTGGTCGAATACGAAAAGGTATTTATGCACAACGAGCATTTTTATTCAAGGTAAATAAACGCAAAAGAAAAAAGAAAAATAATTGAAAAACAAATTTTTTATAATATAGACATTAGCTGATCGACTTGGAATATCATGTACATTAGTACGAGGAAATTATAATCGTGCTTGGAATGAAGTTCTTCTTGGAGAATCATCTGCAGTATGTTATTAAACTATTTATTTAATATCTATTAAAATCATAGGATAAAAATTCTAATAAATCAATTGAAGAAATACACGAATCATTAAGAAAACTAGAAAATATATATTTAAAATCTGATCATCTAGTTGTAATAAATAATAGATTAATTATTATCGTAATCATCGTTTATTTATTTTTAATAGATAGAAAAGCCTATTGAATTTGTATGTTTATTCGAATTTTGCTAATTATTTTTCTTTTATTATTAAATATATATTTATAATTATTTGAATATTTTAGGGTGTTCGATATCCAGCTAAAACATGGATTGTTGATTTACTTCATGAGCCTGGACGATTAATTCATGCAAATTCTCCTGATGCTCGTACTTATACCACACTCTCTTGAAAATGACTGAAAAAAATATTGTAATATTTCCGGTGGATATCATACTTTGAATCTACCAAAATTTTTCTTTTTTTTTTCTTTTTACTTGCTCATAAATATCTTATCGATTTCGAATTAATACGACTATCGAAAAAATACAGTGATTTAAATGAGCATAATAGGTCGTATTATATTATATGGAAACTAAATAAACAATTTTTATTTTAAACTATCATATATATTGCTATTTATAATGTTAATGATGTTTTTTCTTTATTACATCGAACTTACTAGAACAAATTAAATGACAGACGGACATAATTGTAGTGGTGAATATTCTTTTACATTTTAATCGATAGTGATATTTCTCATGGGATCTTTCTATAATATTCGTTGTAGGATGAAGCAGCTTGTTGTTAGTATCAATTAAGTTTTTTTTCTTTTTTTTATGATTAGTTAAAAAATGCGAAACGATTTTATCATTCATAGTATTTATTTCTTTAAAAGACAAAGAGGCACCATGAAGATTGTCCTTATCCTTCTAATACTTTGTTTTTGCGTCAATTTAATAACAGCTTTTTCATGGTTCAATTTTGGATCAGACGAAGAACCAAAACCAGTAACTAAATCAGTGAAGAATTATCATTCAACTGTTAACAGTGGAAAAACTAAATTTTATCAACAGAATCAATCAAGAAATAATGTTAGTTCGAAGAATAACACAAATCGTTCACCTTTACAACAAGCTCTAATGCAACGACAGTATCTTAATCGCAATATTACTAATAATACACAAAATGGTCAAATAATTTATCCATACGGTTCTAGAGGAAATATATATCAACAACAAAATCGATCTCTTAATAATCCTATGATGTTTCATCAAGGTAATCGTGTTATGAATAAGACAAATAATCGAATTATCAATCCAAAATTTCATTCTTATATTCAAGGTGGTAAAAATAATAATACTATTCCCAATAATGGTAGTCGCCGTATTCTTTTACAAGATTCATTAGTAAAATCTGTTACCAACAATTCATCAATACCTACAAATAAGACTCAAATATTTCGAGCTCGTTCAACAGGAATAGTTAGTAACCATACTAATCTAAGTCAACGACGTATTCCCGCTAGATTTAATCAACAACAACGATTGAAAAGCTTCAGTAGTACAACATCTGTTCGTTCAAATGTGAAATCGGGTTTGAAACAACAAAATGAACAGAAGAATATTCCATCAAGAGTATTGAATTCAAATGCTTCCGTACACAATTCACCATTAACAATGAGAAATACTACATTACATCATTGACAAAACTAGAAGTTTTTTTTCAGTAAAGATCTTCAGTTCAATTCATAGACACTATCTAACCCTAATATAAGAATATTTAATTTTCTGTTGCATCTTTCATTCTTAATAAATAATTCTAGTAAAATAATTCACTCAATCATTTAAAAAATATGTGACATTTTACATCGACCTTGAAAATTCGTATAACAGTGATTCATATTTATGATTTCATTGGTGACAGTTGCTCTAAGATTTTTGGCTTGAGAATACTATATATAGATATACTTTTTTTTTATTAATGCGACGCGAAGAAAAGCAAACTGCAACTGATAATATGAGTAGTGGCACTAGGTATTCATATAAGCTAACTACCTTTATATCTCGAGGATGTGGGTGGATGTGAATAATTAGAATATAACTAAGTTATGATTTATTTTAATAATTGATCATCATATGTTCTTCGTTTGTAAATATCGCTAGCTTAAAGCTCAACAGAAACATAATCTCATAATAAAATACAAATATATTTCATACAACGATTATATTAATAATTTGATAAAAAACTTAATTTGAATTCTACTGCCATATATAGTGAAGAGAATGGTTGTTCATAAATAAATTGCATTCTCTTTACTGCTTTAACCTAAGCAGAAAAAGTTGGTCACAAATTATAAACAGTGAAGTTCTTTATGCAAGTGTTTCATAAGATAATATGTGATAGTTTTCAGAAATAAATTTTAGTCGAATATAAGCTACTTCTAAAAGATAACACAAACATATTGATTATTAAAAAAATGAACTTTGACTCAATATAAAATATCAAAATGTACATAATCAACTTGTTTTCTGTCTTTTATTCATGTCTTCAAAATAGATAGATAGAAGTATTATAATTTCTTTTTATATTTTTTTTGAAAGTAAATAAAAATGATGAGAAAGAAAATGTGTCTGTTGAAACTCTGTTCTCGTTAAGAACACAATATGAGCAGCAACACTCACCGGTAAGGTAAATAATACATATTGAAAAGATATGTATTATAGAAAAGACCTTCACGGTTACATTATTATGTCTGAACAAGTAAAGTTTCCTTGTGTTAGATAAGAAAGAAAGACACGCAACAGAGACTTTCATTTATAAATGTGTGCTGTCAGATAATAATGCCATAGAATATTGTTCTCTATTAGGGAAATAGTCTTTTTTATCGTTCAAAACAAATGGGATGTGAGTGTAGCTGTCTCAAGAAGGCTCTGTTAAGACTATTTTCTGTATCAACAATATATACAAACTGAAGTGTTTAATTGAATATATTTGTTAGTGATAAATGACATACAATGAAAGCAATTGCAAAATGTGATCAAACTTGTAAACTAATCACTTGATGGTTAATAGTCAGCACTTCTCATAAGTGTCCACTATTACTGAGTTTGGGGAAGGTCAATGTATCGGTGACTGTAGGTGTAGAGACTGATATGAGTCTTTATATCCACATTCCAATCACATCTTCATCTATGTACTCAAACTACTCTTTTCATCAAAAGATAGGATCAGTTTAGTTTCCATTGATTCAAGCAAAAAAACAGTACAAGAAGCTGAAAGTGTAAGCATTAATGAGTTTGAGTGAAAGGTTAATAATGGGAAAGTTTTATGAAAAGTTTGGTATCAAACGAACAGTGTTATTCGCTCCATATTGTTAAGTGGTTAATCATAGTATAATGTTGTTGGTAGAGTAAGGAAATATCAATAAATACGTTGAATATGATGAAGAAATAAATTTTAACATTGTAGGAGAACACTGACGGTGTTTGCACCAGAGTTTGCGACGATAATATCGAGTTTATTGTCGTTACTTACATCGATCACTGCTACTGAATGTGGATTTAAACCAACTTTGTAAGTAACTTGAGAAGAAAAAGTGCCGTTGCCTGTGTTAAGAAGTGCACTAATGGTGTTTAAATTATAGCTTGTGATAACAATATCGGGTTTATTGTCGTTGTTCACATCAGCTACTGCTACTGACACTGTATTTTGACCAATCGAGTAAGTAATTCTAGAAGAAAAAGTGCCATCGCCTCTGTTGAAGAGAATATTGACGGTGCTTGGAGTCGAACTTACAATGACAATATCGGGTTTACTGTCGCTGTTCACATCGGCTACTGCTACTGACACTGGATCTGCACCAATTGCGTAAGTAGCTTGGGGAGAAAAAGTGCCATTGCCTATGTTGAGAAGAATATTGATGGTGCCTGATATATGGTTTGCGACGACAATATCGGGTTTATTGTCGCTGTTCACATCGGCTAACGCTAGTGCATATGGTTGTGCATCAACTGAGTAAATAGTTTGAGAAGAAAAAGTGCCGTTCCCTGTGTTGAAAAGAACACTGACGGTGTTTAATCTCATATTTGCAGTAACAATATCGGGTTTATTGTCGGCGTTTATATCGGCTACTGCTACCGAATATGGACTTACACCAACTGCGTAAGTGATTTGAGGAAAAAAAGTGCCGTTGCCTGCGTTGAGAAGAACACTGATGGTGTTTGATATATGGTTTGCGGCGACAATATCGGGTTTATTGTCGCTGTTCACATCAACTACTCCTACTGATAGTGGACCTGTGCCAACTGAGTAATTATTTTGAGGAGAAAAAGTGCCGCTGTCTGCGTTGAGAAGAACACTGATGGTGTGTGAAGCCATATTTGCAATGATAATATCGAGTTTATTATCGCTGTTCACATCCGCTACTGCTACTGATTTTGGATATTTACCAACTGCGTAAGTAGTTTGATTAAGAAATGTACTATTACAAGCTAGTAAACAAGAAAAAAAGATTTATATTACAGTTTTTATCATTAAAAAACGTTATTTCATCTTCCTATTCTATTTAATCTCCAATAGTTCATCCCACATAAAAGCAAATCAATCAATCAATAAAATCATTTCAGTGTGTTCATGACTAATTGTGATCTTCTAAAATCCCGCTACTTACGTCGTTTTTTCGATTCTCTTTATCGTTATGAACGACGTTTTAATCTATTTCGACATTAGCACAGTTATTAATCTCGAATTCAATTAATATATTTGTCTCTTCTGCATTCGTTTTTTCATGAGATATCATTCTCTGCAATGTCTTTTGAATACAAACTTAATTTTGTGACATTCTAAACATGTTCCGATGAACACATGTTGAGAACAGCTAACACTTTCCAACAATCACTAAATTATATCTTCACTTAACATAGCTGTCAGAAGAGATTAAAGTTTCGATGGATCATCACCAAAACCATACTTTTATCCTATTTTAGTAATATCAAGTGAATCGAACGAAGATCTCCGAACCATATGATAGATCGATTTATTCGAGTGCGCTGAAAAATTACTTTACTAAAACGAACAGACATAGAATACCTCGGTGTATAAAATGAGAATGACTGATCCTTCGTGAGGTTTATATAAGAAGTTTAAACTGAACAAGAGGGGTTTAGGCGAAATAAAATTTGTCCTCTTTTACTTTTCTACAGAACATAATAGTCCCTTTAATACTTTTGATCCTATAAGTATCTTCAGAAATATAAAATCTAACATACAAATGTCGAAATTTTCATATAAAGTTAAAAATAAATAAATTTTGTGTTTCGTGGATCTATCGTCAGTGGTTCTAGCTTTGAGCTGAGTTCTCCCTTAAAAGATTCTGGGCTGCATTCCGTATAAAACTCTTCACAAATCTATGTCATATAGATAAAAGTAAATGAAACTATTTTAGCAATATTACAAACATATAATATGACTAACTTTCAAAATAATATCCAAAAAGAAATGTTATCTGACAATTACTTATCATCTATCGATCGTATTCTACAAATAAGAAACAGGAAGTTCGAAGAGTATAGTTTATCAAACTGAACAGGAATTGATCGATTGACAACTAAAAAAGGTACTATGATTCGTGTGGAATATTACTGACCAATTGATGTTGTTGTTGATGATGATGTCGTTAATGGCGTTGTTGTCGATGATGTTGTTGTTGATGTTGATGATGTTGTTGTCGATGATGTTGTTGTTGATGATGATGATGGCGTTGTTGTCGATGATGTTGTTGTTGTTGTTGATGATGTTGTTAATGGCGTTGTTGTTGATGATGTTGTTGTTGATGATGATGATGGCGTTGTTGTCGATGATGCTGTTGTTGTCGATGATGTTGTTGTTGTTGATGGTGATGATGGCGTTGTTGATGTTGATGAGAATGATGATGTTGTTGTGAACGATGATAGCGTTGTTATCGGTGATGTTGTTGAGATTAACGATGATGATAATATTGTCGACATTTTTGTTTTTATCATTGTGGTTGTTTGTGTTATAGGATTTTTTGTTGATGTTGAGGATGTAATCTCACTCTTCTCTCCGTTTGGCATAATCACATTATCAAAAGATGCCTGATTTATTTGATCTTCTGTTATTTTAGCTCCTGATAAATCACTGTTTGAAAAGTGTGCACCTGTCAGATTCGAGTTCCCAAAATCTACACCCGACAGATTTACACCATTAAACCTAGCACAAAGTAAAGATGAACCATCAAAGTTCACCTTATCTAACTGTACTTCATTAAATGACACACCATTTAAATTAACAGATGAAAACTCCGCATTTGACAATGATACTTGATCAAAAGAAATACATTGTAAATTCAACTTATATAATACACCGTTTTGGCTTGCTAGACGTACATTATCAAAACTTAATTCATTCAAACGGATTATATCATCTAAATTTGTTGTTCTACATCCATTAGTGCAATTATTTCTACCAATCAATTGTTTTTCTTTCAGAAATTGTAAAACATATGCTTTACGTGTTGTATCCCATTGTAGATGAGCAGCACGATAATATGCATTCGCAAATGCCCATGGATTTTTTCTCTCTTTCAGATAACCATAACTATCCAATTTAAAAATATTATTTATAAATTCATCATAAAGAGTTTGTTGCCTTAATTCTGTTGATTGTTCCAAATCAAACTTTTGTTTTTTCTCATCTTGTTGTTTTTGTTGTTGAGATCCAATTGCAGTATAGATAGCCAGAGCTATGGGTATAGCAGCTGAACATAAGATAGTTAATATGTCTTTAAATGTAAAATGCCAAAACACTCGTTTGTTAGTATCTACCATTGTCTCAATGTGATTGCAGAATGAATACAGTAAAATATTGTGATGTGTTCGAATATAAAGAAAACACAATTACTGCTCTTAACTAGTCTTTCTCTCTTTTTCCATTTCTCTGTTATTTGACAACATATTAAGTAACAGTTTTAATTATATTTTCAAAATCAAATGTTACAAAAAAAGAAATAAATAGGTAAATATTCATTACAAACACAACGATAATCAGAAAAAACAGTTTCTTGTTACTTTCAGTTTATTGAATATTGAATTTGATCTAGAATAACAAAAATGTATAAATACCAGTAAATGAAGAAAATGTATACTATTGATTTAAATATCGGAGACTTCTTTATACGTCTACATACGATACAAAATCGTAGTACTTAATTAATTCTCCGGAACGACGAAGAAAATATTTTGACAATAACTGGAAAATGTTCTCATCATATCCATTACAAAGTTTTACAAAAAAAAAAGAAAAGGGATATTTCAAGCTTGATGAACCGTTGTTTTAGTCAGATGATATCTTCGATATAAACAGTTCTGAATAAATTTTTTTCTTCCCGACTTTTTTTAATGAAACGGATAAAATAGATATTTGAGATACATATATGTGACCATTCGGTAGATGTGATGTACATCTCTAAGAAAGAGCCTCGGTGATAGCAGGAGTTTATCTTTCAAGAGAAGATCTACATATAAGGAGACAAACGTAAATAATTGAGTAATTGAATTCAAGTTTTAGGTTAAATACCGTTGTATTATTTGTCAGAATTCAATTAAAATTTATTATTTTTTTTACTTTTTATTATTGATTATACATCATCTACTTTCTCATTATTATTACCAGAAAATGTTCATCAGAAGATGAAGTCAGACATTGTCTTCTTTTCCATTCAAAGAATATTATCATTGATACACAAATGAATGTACGAGAAAAAAAATATCAATACAATTTGACTAATATCGGTAACACTCATTTGTTGTTTTTAAAGAAGAATTCCATAATAAATTAGCTACTTATGAATTAGTTGGAAATTATATGGCTCGCTATTTCATGACGATTTGGAAAACGATAAACGGCTGTTAACTCGCTCGAAATCAATATTATTTGTCTACTTACATAAAGCCACAGAACAAGGCATATTTTAACAATTTGTCACTATCTTTTTCATATAGATGGATAATGACAAAATACAAGTTTCAATAGGTTGCAAAATACGTTTTTTCATGGAGATTTACTAGAGACGACGGCTCGCTTTTCTAGATTATCGAAAGTTGAAGCTTTGCATCACATTTTGCAATCGAGCAAAACTCGAATCCTATCTAGTTGCTATTGATTTAACTTAAAGTCGTCGTTGTCGTTCATTATTCGAAAGATAATCAATATATGTTTGTAGTTGATTGTGCTAAATAAATCCACAAAAGAATTTATGTTGTTTTTTTGAAAATATTTACTCGAATGATGATGCAATCCATAAGAATGAAGCGTTTTATTATAAACTTTTCAATAGTTTTTATTTTGATTCTATTAAATTTTCGTCTCTATACTAATAAACTATAGTACACATAGAAAACTTTTATAAAAATCAAATCAAAGTTTTTACTTTGTAATAAATAGAATTAGCTTTACAGTTTTTTTAATTATTATCTGTCATTGAAAATATGGTTTCATTCGTATATGTAGATCATCATGATTGTATACAAAATTACTATTTTTTAACTTTGAAAATGTTTTAATAAATAAAATAACTTTTGACATTAAAACTTGAACATTATAATAAACAACTAGAAACTATAATAATTCTAATTGTTACTCATTCGAAGAGTTTTCAATCAAAACTCATATTTTTTATTCAACATAGTGGTATGTCAATAGATGTCTCTAATTATTTGTAAGAATTAATATATTTCACTGGTGGTTGCTAAGAAAACGAGATCGAATAACAAGCAAAGAAAAATGGTATCGAACTGTTTTTGATTTATATTACCCTGACTTTCCTTTTTCTAGAATGTACGTATATATTATTGCTTAAGAGGTTTTTCTTGTTAACCTTTCTTTTCTAGAAATTCTATTTACAAAAAACAAAACTCTTTTGCGCAGAAGTATGAGACGTAAAATTATTTATGACGAAAAACATATGCGAGACGGTTTAGAAAAAAAAGATATTTTTTCGTGTATTTAATTATCAAATAATTTAGAATAAAACAAATAATATGAATTGTATTAGTGAACTTTCAATCTTTGTTTTTATCTTAAAATGTTAAGTAAAGAAAAAACAAAGACACACAAGTTCTTTTTACTTATAAGTTTGTCAATCATTTTATGAGCCATATAATTTTTCATATCAGGTCATAGAAACTCAGTAAAGATTTTTCAGTTAATGTACATGAAATCATTTCTCTTGTTTAGACTAGAAAGAATTGATCTGTTTATAATCTTTAGTTTCTAAAAATAAGAGTCGATTATTTTCTCTTCATTTATTCTCTCTCTTTCTTTTTCACTTTATACTATGATTGCACTATACTTGAATGGCTGCGTGCATCTAGAATTGAGATATTTTATTACAACAGAAGAAGAAAAAAAAAGCTGAATGTATTCTTATTATAATAGCAGAAACAACATAACGACAATGTGTATATTGATTCTGCTAGACGAATTATTTTTTTGTTTTTTTCTCATGTAAATATTATTTTCAAGATCTTTCGTTTTATAATGGCTCTCGGTATCAATTCTATAACTTCTATGTTCAAACGATCTTAAACATAGTTATTATCGGAAATAATTTTTTGTTAAATTACGAATTTATTTTATTAAAAAAAAATTCATTTCCTCTCACGCACATATATTTAATTATAAAAAAATATCTTAAAGTCAAATGGCAGCAGTACGACAACGTAATAGACATAGTTCAAGTGAATCGAGCGGTAGAGGTTCATCATCTGAAGATGAAACACCATCAACAACAACAGTTAATCGACCGTCGAGGGCTAAACCAGTTGAATTAACATTAAAAGATGATGAAGATACAATTGGTTTTCAAGCACCATTACCTGAAGAATATGGTAAAAAGAAATTTTTCTTTTCACAGGATTTCTGATCAATAAATATTTTCTATAGAAGTACCGGGTGAATCTGATGATGAACGAAGGGTATTACCGAGAGCCAATCCATCATCTATATCAGGTACAGCTGACGATGATAGTAAAAGTAAAAACTCACAATTAGCAAAGAAAAAACGGAAAAGGTTTGATCAAATTCTTTTGTTTTTTTGTTATTTTATTCAATTTTGTTTTTTTGAAGAATTTACTATATTTGTGTATCCATGTGCAAATATGAATGTGTACGACGAGCAGCAAAACGTCTTAATTTTCGTGAAGTAGCTGATGAAGATGATTGGAATGTTTATTGGACAGATACAAGTGTTGGTATTGATCGAGTTGGACAAATGAAAAAATGGCAGGTTTGTATTACAAAGAAAAACTTTATTTTCTTAAAATTTCATCTAATTAGAAAATAAATCATTTTCCTGGCATGAGTGAAATATGTCGAAAAGATTCTTTAACAAGAAATATGGCTCGTATGATAAAAATGTTTCCAAAAGAATATGCATTTTATCCAAAAGCTTGGTGTCTTCCAGCTGAGTATGAAGTTTTCTTCTTTTTATTTTTCTCTATTCTATTTAATTATTTTAATAGTTATGCTGATTTTGCTAAATATTGTTCCGAGAAAAAATATAGAACATATATTTCTAAACCAGATGTCGGTTGTCAAGGTCGTGGAATATTTATAACAAAAAATCCAGGCAGAGATATTAAACCGTATGTAATTTATTAAGCAAAAATTTTCAAATCTTATTTTTCTATTTAGTTCTGATAATTATGTTGTACAAGTATATGTTAATCGAGTATATTGATGAAATATTTTTTGTTTTTAATTAAATAAAAAGCTTTTTATTTTAGCCATTTGTACTCGATGGCTTTAAATTTGATTTACGTGTTTATGTTGCTGTAACATCATGTGATCCATTTCGAATATTTGTTTATAAAGATGGTCTTGCGCGTTTTACAACTCAACAATATGAAGAACCATCAAATTCAAATTGTGTATGAAAAAAAACTAATTTACTAAATGTTACATCTGAATTATTTATTTTAGAAAGATGTTTTTATGCATTTAACAAATTACGCTATTCAAAAACGTTCTGATGATTTCGTACGTGATGAAGATTCAGGGACTAAACGGTAAAGAATATAAAAAAATTCTCAATTTACAAAAAAACATTTTTTTCTTTTAGTCGAATAACAACAATTAATCGATGGTTAGCCGAACATGGTTATGATGTACCAAAAATGTGGGCAGATATTGATGATATCATTATAAAAACTCTTATATCAGCTCAATCTGTTCTTAAACATAATTATCGAGCTTGTTTTCCTAATCATTATCGTGGTAGTGCTTGTTTTGAAATACTTGGTTTTGATGTATTACTTGATAAAAAATTAAAACCACATGTTCTTGAAGTAAGACTATATATTAGAAATGAAATGAATATTTTTTAATTTTAAAAAGGTAAATCATTCTCCAAGTTTTACAACAGATTCTAAACTTGATCGAGAAATAAAAGATGCACTTATATATGATACATTACTTCTATTAAATATGCCAGCAGCTGATAAACGTCGATTTCTTGAAGAAGAAAAAAAACGTGCAAAAGAAAGACTTTTTCAAAAAGCAAATAAAAAAGATAATAAATATCGTGAAGAACAAGAAGATCTTGCTCAACAATGGCAAAAAGAAATTGAAAAATGGGAAGATCAACATTTAGGAAATTATCGACGAATTTATCCAGGTGTAGATACAGCGGAAAAATATGATAGATTTTATACACAATCGGGAACACTTTATTCCGAAACAGCTGCATCAAAAGCTCGTCTTGAACAAGCAAAGTATATTTGAAAATAAACAAACAAAACAAAGGATTTATATCGTTTATTTTCTAGAGCACAAATGGATGAAATACAAAAGAAACAAGATAAATTAAATGCATTTAAAAATCGAAAACCAAATGCTGGTGTAGGTAATAATAATCCGAGAGAATTGAGAGGTGAAAGTCCAACACGAAAACCAATATCAAATGTGAAAACATCAAGAAGTTCATCATTTAATCGAGCACCATTAAAACGTATTACAGCTGTAAGTTTATTTTTGTTTTTTATATTTCAAAATTTTCTTATGATTTATTTCACTAATTCCCTAATCGAAAAAAACAATTTTATAGAAAATGATGTTTTCTCATCGACATTCTGTGGTAAATTATTTCACTATAAACTTCATTGCACATTCTTACTCTTTGCCTATTGTATTTAGAATGTACATAGTCATATATATATATATATAAAATAAATAAATACATATTCATATTTGTTTTGTTTTGAATTTTTAGAATTCACTCGTGTCTACTCCAACAATTCCAAGTTATGGTGAATCAACAAAACCTATTGAAATTGATGAAACTGAAGAATTCGAAAGAATGACATTACTTAAACAACGTGAAGCACTTCTTAGAACATCAGGTAAAAAAGATGAAAAAAATACATATTAAATCATTCTTTTATGTGTTTATATAACAAGGTGTCCCTGATATGTGCCATCGTATGTTATTTGGTACACCGGGAACAATGGCAAATGTACCATTATCAAGTAATCCTAATATAACAATTCATGGACAACATCATAATGTAATAAAACAATTTAGCAAAAAAAAACGTTTATCTTGAAACTATTTTTTTTATGATTTTTAGAATCAAAGTGATGTAGGTGATCCATCACAAAATCTTTCATTACTACAATATGTTGGTTCAAAATTACCTAATGCACAAATAAATCGATATACGACAAATAATGGAGTATCAACACAAGCACTACAACAGTATTTCACCAGTCAACAACATCCATTACAACCTAAATATGATATTCGAACAACAACAAAAGTTGTACCTAATTTTCATTATAGTAGAAATCAATCATAAGATAAATTTATTTATTTTAGGCTACAATCAATTCACAAAGTAATACAAGACTAAGTCGTTATCAACAAACATTACGTCCATCAGAGAATATTCTTCCAAATAATAATACTAATCGTGCTATATTACCAACACATATTATGCCACAAATAACAACTAATTTTTCACCCAAACCAACTATACCTACAGCTAATACTACGTTTGATCCATCCGTACGAACTAAAAGTGCAAATACAGTACCACGACAACGAACAGGTCTGTTCGGTTAAATGAAAAAAAAAAGAAGATAAATTTATGCAAACACTTATTCAATCAATTCTCAATCTTCTTTCTTTTTTTGGTCTTTATACTTATTACATATTTAAATTATGCATGTATACACATATTCTTCTCCTTCTTCTTCTGATTTTCTGTTTACTATATTTA
Organism: Adineta steineri; assembly: GCA_905250115.1. Classification (NCBI taxonomy): domain Eukaryota; kingdom Metazoa; phylum Rotifera; class Eurotatoria; order Adinetida; family Adinetidae; genus Adineta; species Adineta steineri. The sequence continues at coordinate 415,114 of CAJNOI010000001.1, read as the reverse complement.
TTTACACTGTCAAATGATTTGATAAAACCGGTATGTAAATTCTATTCGATCTAATAAATAAAATCGAAATTTTTGTTAATTTAATAAATCTTTTCTTTTTCTTTCTTTTTTTATATCTACAGGCGGTCTCTATTTGGTTTCATGTGGTTCTAATACAACTCGTCTTCCTGCAAATGCTGCTCATCCTCGAGGAATAGCTGTTAATGGATCATCAATGCCAGTTGGAAATAAATTACAATCTTTATGTGATTATTCATCACTTGAACAATTTAAACGACTTCATACAACAAAACAATCAGCAAATGAAAATAGAATATCACCAACATCTTCATCACCACCAAAATGAGATCGATAAGAAAAATTTTTATTGTTGTTTTCGTTTATTCTATTATTATTTTTTTGCAAATATTCCATACCGGTTTCAATTTCTTTCTTTTGTGCTTCGTTCGTTCTTTTCCTTTTACTTTGATAATAAAATGTGTTTGTTTTTCTTTTTATGTTTTCCGTGTGCCTTGTAGATAGATGATCATAATATTTGTTTGTTGCTTTCTTTTTTTCTTTCTTTTCCTATGTTTGTATGAAAAAGATTTTGTGAATGTATGTATGTATGTGAGAGAGAGAGTTTGAATGATGAGCGAAACAAATGACATCTGATATTAGACACATAAGGAGAAAAACAAATAATTGAATAGATTTTAATTAATTTTATTTTTGTTATCGAATTGTAAACAAAATACATATACGTTCAATTAATTCTATTTTCTAATGGTAAAATTATTCCATATCATCATTGTTCTTAACTATTACTATCAATAATCGATATTAAAAATAACTTTACTTCGTTTGTAATGTATTTCATCTAATGATAGAAATTTTCATGAACAAGTATGTCTTAGTATAAGAATAAATGAACGCTTTTATCATGATATATATATATATATGTATTCGTATAATGATAACCTTGAATGATATCAATTTTGTAATGAAGCATTTCTAATGAGAAAAATATATCAACAAATATTTAAGTGAATAGAAAATGAACTTTATTAGAGCGAAAGAAATTTTAAAAATTTAGTTTTTTTTTTCAAAGTAACATATTTATTTAATGTGAATAACAGAATAATAGCGTAGGAATATATAGAAATTATTACAAGGACATATGAGACAAATATCGATATGATTAATGTAAATCTACTTGATATAGAATAATTAAAATATATTTTTGTACTTTTTTCTTTTTATGTTAACTAGGAACATAGAAATTTTTTTGACACGAGACAATTAATTTAATGATGAATTAGAAAATTAAATTTTCTATGACGCTATTTAATTTTAAAATTATGTTTTACAGAAAAGTCAGCATCAAAAGAAAAAATTAAGTATAAAGGCGCGATGACTTTTCTATGGCATAGCATCCTTATTATACACTATAAGATGAAGAGTCTTTGTTCAATAGAACATCTGTCACAAAATTTATAATCAATGAATTTGATCATGTGTGAACTATTTTTTTAATTTTATGTTTGATTCAAATATAAGTTGAGCTAAGATCGAATGATCGTATCAAGTGGCTTAAATCAAACGATAAGCACATCAACAAAAATGTTATTTCTAATTTTTAACATTATGTAATTATTCTCTATCCGTTCAATCTCAAATGAATGTGTACATTTTTAAAAGCTAAATATAGTAATGTGTTTTTTTTACATATCCGTCATCTGCCAAACATAACAATCAGAAAGAATTGCCATGAATTATAGTCATTAAATACGTAAAACAAAACCTATTATATATGTGATAATCTAATTTGTTAATTCTATATCATGTAAATAATGAAAGTATTTGTTCAATAATTTTAATGTATGTTATTTCTATCTATATGAAATAAACAGAAAAATTCATATGTCTATAGTTTATTTTGAAAGTAGGAAAAAAAGAAGAACATGATCAGTTATAGTAGTAGGAAACGACGACAACGATGACGATATCAAATCTTCAAAGTTAAATTGAGCAACATCGTCTAGATAGTTAGAACAAAAAAAAAGAAAACAGAGAACAAAAAGGATGAAGCAACTGTACATGAAAAGAAAATCCAGAAGAGCACAAAAAGGATATTTCAATGACAAGCAAAATGAAAAGAAGAAAAAAAAGAGAGAGAGAGAGAAAGAAAAATACCCGCGTTACGCGAAAAAAATAATAATAATAAATACAGCCGTGACAAAAGAAAGATAAGATATAAGCTGATTTGAAATAGAAATATTCTTTTTTTTCACATATGTCGGCCACGTTTTGGTTTTTGAAAATCCGATGAAGTCGAACCAAAATCTGCTGAATGCCAATCACGTTTACGTGCTAAGTGATCAGCAACTTGTTGACGAACAAAACTTTCAAGTTGTTGAGCTGTTGAAGGTGGTGATGGTGATTGATGACGATAGGAATTTGAATGAACATTACGATTAGCATTATCAATATCTAAAACAAACGAATAAAATATTTATATGTAAAAACAATTAGTTGATATTTTCATTACCATGCATGACAAGTGCTTGTCGAAATGTTTGTAAATCATCCACAATGGGTTGATTTTGATTCGTTGTTGTTGTTGTTGGTATTGTTGTGGTTAATTCTGTAGCTGAATCTTGTCGACGTAGACTACTGCTATGTGTTGTACCACTGTTCGTACTGCCAATTTCAGTTAATGATAATGAATTATTTGAATTATATGGCCGAGAAGCAAAACGATATGGTGGACGACCAATTAAATAGTCATAAACTTCTTCTGTACGTATATGGCGACGTTGTTTACGACGTGCCCAACATAACAATTCTTTTGTTTTACGTTGTTCACCATTAATAATACCCAATTGTACTGTATCTTTCAATGCATCAAGACTTTCTATAATAATAATAATAATAAATTTTAAAAAAAAACATGAATATTTAATTTTTTTTTTCTTAATTTTATACCTTTATAAAGCATTGTGACAGATCCAGCTGCTGCATGAAATGTATTCCAATTAGCTGTTCCATTGGAACGTTCTTAAATAAATAAATAAAAAAAAAGAAAATATTTGATATTTTAAATAAATTTCGTTATATTTACCACGAAACATTTTTGTTACAGATTTGGCTGCATTCTGAAAGGCATTAAATAATTTTTGTGTATATAAATCTTGTCCATTAATTAAACTTTCGTTGATCATCCTTTCCAATTCATGTTCATATTTGGATAATGCGGTTTCTTCACTATCAATTGATGTTGATAGATTATTACCACTATTAATACCTGAACGTTCCGGTGAATCGCCAATATCAGGTGAATCACCAAAATTCGACATGAAAAAAATTTATTTATTTATCTGAATGAAATCAAATAAATATATGAATCCAATAATAAACAATCATATATATGGAAGAAATGAGAAAAAAAAATAATAATGATGATCAAATGTGATTTTTTTCATCAATCCATTGTTTAACTGTCATATCCAATGAATGAGGTCGCTAGTAAAATGTTTATTTTTTTGAAATAATTTCTTTGAAAAAAATATTAAAAAATAAATTTTTATTATAGATAAAATAGAATTAAATTTTAAAAATAGATTTTAACAAGATTTTTTAATTGATATTTCATTGGTTAATTAGTAATAGGGATAAATGAAGAAATCCAAAGAATTGCGCAGTAAAAGATGTTCGTGTGTTCGTTTTTTTTTGCTTTCTGAGTAATTTCTCTCTCTCCCTCTCTGTCTCTTTTAGATTAAAAAACCCGGTGTGTGGTAAATTATTTACTTGTTTAAAAGTATGTTAAAGAATTTCAATTGATTTAAGAAATTTTTTTTTTGCTTTAAAGAAGAATATAGAATGGATAAGAACGATAATGTTCAAGCACCACCTGCAACCGGTGAATCATCAGTAGCTGATACTCAATCAACAGCAGCTGCTACTGGTACACCTGCAACTGCACTTGCAACTCCGGGTTTTCTTCAAAATGTACAACAACGACTTGAATCAATGGGTGATGATCTTGATCTTGGTGCACTACTCGCTGGAAGGTATGATTTAAAAATAAATAAATAAATAAATACATAGACTTGTGTCTACAAAATGCATTATATTTATCATTGTATATAGGATAAATATAATACAGGTCCTGTTTTTTTTCTCTCTCTCTATGTCCTACTATCATATAGAAATAAGCAAAATACCATATAAATACAGAAAAGAGATAAATCTATTTCTTCTTTCTACAAGTGTGTGCATGTGTTGTTCTATTGGGTTATTATTACCAATATATTGGTGTGTTGTTGTTGTTATTCCCTTTCTGATCTAATAATGTCAAATATTGAATGTCCTGATGATAATAGTTATGTATCAGATGATGTTGATGATCATCAATCATCTATTCCACAAGAGTATGAATATTATGAACACGAGTAGGTTATAGTTAGAAAATTTCTTTTCTTCTTTATTTATTTATATACATATATGTAATTTCGTAATTATACTGAAATATTACGTTTATTTGTTTAGTTTACCAGCGGAAGTTGTTCGTCGTGTGAATGCACTTCGAAATATACAAGTTGAACATCATAAAATTGAAGCAAATTTTTTTGAAGAAGTTCATGCACTTGAATGTCGATATTTAAGCAAATATAAACCATTATATGAAAAAGTAAATAATTTTCTTTCTTCTCCGTAATAATTTATTTTATTTGTATTTATTTTAGCGTTTAAATATTGTCAAAGGAGCTTACGAACCAACAGACGCTGAAGCTAAATGTGCATTTGATGAGGATGAAGTAAAAAATAATTCAATTAATTTTTTTTAATTCTTATTTAAATTTTAGGCTGATGAAGAAGCTAAAAAAGCAGCAGAAGCTGGTGAAAAATCTGATGAAAAGAAAAAAGACGAAGGTACGAAGAAAATCATCTTACAATATTTCTATTTTCTGACATTCAGTTCCCATAACCTTGAATGCATGATGACATCATTTAATCACAAGGCCTATATCTTTTTTTAGTGCATTATTTCATATTCTGATAAATGATATCGATTGGCAAGGTCATTTTGTTTCATTTCATTTTAATTCGCATATGTTTTCAAAATGAAAAATCATGTCTTTCTTAAATATAGGATAGATCTAGTAATGATAGACAACCTTGTCAGTCTATACGATGATTTTTGATATCTCAAAAAAATATTTTTGTTAGTATTATCTAATGAATTAATTATTATTATTATTTTGTTTAGAAAAAGCAGTTGGTATTCCAGAATTTTGGTTACAAGTATTTAAAAATTCAGATGCTCTCTCAGAATTAATAAAAGTATATTTCAAATCGATATTAATACAAAAAAAAATTAAATCATTTTAGGAACATGATGAACCTGTATTAAAACATCTTATTGATGTACGTTTAACTATGCAGGATGATGCACAATATAAAGGTTTCACAATTGAATTTGAATTTACATCGAATGAATATTTTTCTAATACAATATTAACAAAATCTTATGAACTTCGTACAGGACCTGATGAAACTGAACCATTATCCTATGAAGGACCAGAAATAATTAAATCTAAAGGTTGTGAAATTCAATGGAATAAAGGAAAGAATATTACTATTAAAATGGTTAAAAAACGACAAAAACATAAAAGTCGTGGTACAATTCGTGTTGTTACAAAAGAAGTTCAAACTGAGTCATTTTTTAATTTTTTTACACCACCAACTGGTAAGTTTTAAAATAATAGAAAAACGAATATTTATAGTTTATTGATTTTAGTACCTGAAGATGCTGATGCTGATCTCGAAGAAAATGAAGAATTACAATCGTTAGCAGCTGATTTTGAAATTGGACATATGCTTCGAGATTCAATCGTACCAAAAGCTGTTCTTTATTATACCGGTGAAGCTGGAGATGAAGATGATGGCGAGGTAAGAAAAAGAAACTTATGTTTTGATGAAACATTTTAACATATATATATGTGTTTTAGTTTGATGAAGATGAAGATGATGAAGATGATGGTAAGAATATTAAAAAAAAACGTAACTCTATATCTCAGTTTATTTTATTTTAGATGACGATGATGAAGATGAAGATCCAGAAGAAGATGAAGATGAAGGTATGAAAAGAGAAAATCCAAATTTGAAATATTAATTTAATTTTACTTTAGGTCATCATCATCATCATGGAGGCGGTAAGGGTGGACATCATCATGGTGGCGGTGGTGGTAAACATGGTCCACCAGGTGGTTCTCAAGGTGTAAGTAGAAAAATGATAGCTTATTATTGTTTTGTCTATATATTTGTTTAAATAGAAATCTAAAGGTGGTAAACATGGCTCAGCAGGTGGTGCCAATGGCGCAGGACAACAACCTGAATGCAAGCAACAGTAGATAATAAAAAGAACAAATAAACAAAAAAAGAAATAAATAAAAAATTGCCGATGATTTGTCTGTTTTTTTTCTTCTTCTTTTTCAGATGCTATGTGTACTCGTTCTCTTCTTCTTCTTTTTTTTTCTCCAAACAAATTTCGTTTATTGTTGTTCTTGTTCATGTTGTTATATCTTCGAACTTTCTTCTCATTTATTTATAAGCATTAGAAAAAAATGACAATATGTTTTTGAGTAAAAAAGTTAGAAGTAAATCCGAAAAAAACAAAAATAGAAGATGAACCAAAGTATAAAGATCTTTTTCTTTTTTTTTATACATATTTTTTTTTAAAGATTGTAAGTGTGATATTTATTCAATCTTAATCCATAAGATATATATGTCAGAAAATGAAAAAAAAAACAGATGAGAGAGAAGAAGAGGAAATAAAAAAAAAATCTTGCATCGTCATTGTTCTCTTTCTTTTTTCTTATATAACTCATATATATATAAAACATACGTCATGTCTTTTCTTTTTCTCTCGTAATGCATTTTACCTGAAGCGAAGAAAACATCGTTCTCCTGTTTTGATATTGTTCGTTTTGATTTGATTCGAAGGGAGGTGTGGAGATAAAATAGTAGTTTTTTTTCTTCTTTTGCTTGATGAAGTCTAAGATTGAGGATATTACATAATATGTGGTTCATTAATTTTAGATCCCATTTTGTTATGGAAAGACCTTCACGTTTGCATTCATCGATAATCATTGCTGAGAAAAAATAGTATCATAATATATAAATCAAACAGTGAATTAAACATATAAAAATGGCATCGGTTGATGATTATGAAAGTCTTCCAGAATCTATGCATCCAGCTATACATATGGCTGCTGGAGCACTAGCCGGTGTTGGTGAACATTGTGTTATGTATCCAGTCGATGTTGTTAAAGTATACAAAAAAAATATTTTTCTTTCAATTAAAAATATTTTACAAAAAATTTCTATACATATTAATAGACTCGAATGCAATGTATTAATCCTGATCCCCATGCAAAATATCGAGGAATCGTCGATGCTATTAGAACAATGATGGCTAATGAAGGCGTTTTTAGACCTGTCGGTGAATTTTTTTCTATTAATATTTTAAAATCGAAATTGATTTTTTTTTCTTTCTATTAGGTACGTGGTATGCATGTTGTAGCTTTAGCAGCTGGACCTGCCCACGCACTTTATTTTTCTTGTTATGAAAAAATGAAAGTATTATTTAGTGGAACTTCACAAGCTGGTCATAGTCCAATTGCTAATGGATTAGCTGGTTGTTTTGCAACTTTATTTCATGATGCTTTGATGGTACCTGCAGATGGTAATAATAATATAGTTTAATTAATAGAAAAAATAATAATATTTAATATTTAGCTATTAAACAACGTTTACAAATATATGCATCTCCCTATTCCGGTGCAGTTGATTGTTTACGTAAAATTCGTCAACGTGAAGGTCTATCTGTACTCTACCGAAGTTATACAACTCAATTAACTATGAATATTCCATTTCATTCAATACATCTTGTTACTTATGAATTATTTCAAGATTATTTAAATTATACAAGACAGTATGATCCATTATCACATGTTATATCAGGTGCTGGAGCTGGTGCCATAGCATCGGCAGTAACAACACCATTAGATGTTTGTAAAACATTATTAAATACTCAAGAATGTTGTTTAGTATCAACGGGTGAACCAACATGTGCTGTACCAAGAATTTCAACAGGAAATGGAAAAAATGTATTAGCTACTGAAAAAGCAAGAGGACTTGTAACCGCTGTTCGAGTCATATATACTCAAGGAGGATTAGCCGCATTTTTTAAAGGTTTAACACCACGTGTTCTTTATCAAATGCCAAGTACAGCTGTTGCTTGGTCTTGTTATGAATTTTTTGTAAGTAATATCGAAAATTTCTTAATAAGAAAAACTAATTCATATTATTTTTTTTATTATGTAGAAGCATTCTTTTGCCGGAAAACCAACGATATTATGACCTGCTTGATTTTTTTTCTGAAGCAGGTCAGTGATATATATTCACGTTATATTTTTTGTTTTGTTATCTTCGATTAATAAAATCGTCATCCATTGTTTTTTCTTGTCTCTTCATATATTCTATTCATTTTATATTTGTTGGACTAGAAATTTTTTTTTCTTTTCTTATAAAATATATAAAATATTCAGGAACAAGACTAGTACATAGAGACTCTAGAAATGAGTTAAAAAAAGTTTAACATGCATTTAGAAGGTATTTATACCAAGTAGGCCGTTGAAAAGAAATTTAATTTATAAAAATGAAATATTTATTTATTTTTTTTTTGTCATAGGAATTATATATTGAAATTAAAACATCGATCTTATTAAATCAACCTCCGTCCTACAATGATAAAATTCATAAAAAGACAAGCAAAAGTATATTATTCTATCAACTTGTTATGATTTTCGACTCATAAAATGATTTATTTTTCATCGTAATTATCTTTTCTATTCTATGTGTGCATCTTTTTCCTGAATGTTATAGCACTTTTGTCTTGTTTTTCTATTGTTATACCTTTATTTTGTTTTACTAGGAAAAGAAGAAAACATCAGAATACATTCTGAATTGATATTATATCATAGGTTTTTTTGTCAATGGATCATTGATCATATCACGAAATTTTCGATTTCGTTCAAGTATTTTTTGCATGTTCTTATATAATTCAATATGAGATTTAAAATTAAGTATAGAATGAATACCATAACGACCAATAAGAACAGGCATACTTGTAAATAGATCCATATTTTTCATTTCGATCTAATTATAGACAAAATTCTGCATTATTTTTATGTCAATTATTCAATTTAATACCTCATTGATTGATTGAATATAAGTTGATAATATGAACATTTCTTGAGAATTACTCATCATAGAACGAGTAATTTGTGATAAATTCATACCTAAAGTATAGTCATATGGATGATTATATAATATTTGAAGACAATGCCATCCATTTAAATCTTTCACAAGTTTATCTTGAATTGTTGGAGAAAGATTTTGTTTTGATTCAATAATATTCAATGCATTATTTGAGATAGGTGGTATCGTTCTGCGACTTTTTCTAATAGATTGCAAACGATGATTTGCATGAAGCCATTGTTGAATTCGATTAGAAGTACTTCGCGGAGAAGAACGTGATATATTATTTTTTTTAATAAAATTTTGTGTTACAATCTTCTTAGCTTTTGAAATGGATAATACATCAGTTGATGATCTATATGAGAGAGATCCAATCATTTACATAGAAAAAAATAAATCTTATAAAGTACTTGTATGTTTTTAAATTAATAGTTTCATTCGATATGATGCATTCACCATTTACAGTAATACTTGACCAATATGGTTGGATTAATGTGTTCGTAGTTTCTATAGTAAAACCAGTAATATATTTAGTTGATATATTAAGTAATTCACTAATAATATAACGTAATCGATGATTGTAAATATTCAAACCTAATCCACATATTTGTCCAGTATGACAATGTTTACCAGCTAATGATTTAACAACTAATGAATTGTAATCATATGGAGAAACACCTAAACACAAGAAAAGACAATCATTTTTTTTCAAGTTCTCTATGAATAATCAATACTAGACCTAACTATCAGAAAGACAGCATTTGGATTGATCATAAGAAGACGTACAATCATTGAAGGATTACCATGACTAGCATCAATGAATTCTTCAGCTTTTTGTTTCAATGATAATAAAGAATTATTAGTTTTGTGTGCGCCGGTAATAATAATAACATCTGATCGAGATGTATGTGAAATATCTGATGTATAAATAAGTTTCACTGAACGAGTTATACGGCAAAGTTGAAAGGCACAAGCAAGCTATCATATAAAAATAGTTATTTCTATTGATTAGTATAGTTTACTCACATCTTCAAAACATATTTTCATCTGTTGATTATAAGATTGATCAACAATAACGATTTCACTGGTATGCTGTTTTAAAGCCATTGTCATTGCACATATAAATGCAGTTCGATCTGTACCTAAAATAGTTACTTTTGCTTGTGGTTTTATTTGATAAGAAACTAATTGTTTGCTTATTGAAAGTGTTTGCTTTGACTTCGATTCAATAGTCATGTTCAATCACATAAAAAAATGATATTTTATTTATAAATAGGCGGGATATTTACAAAAAAGACTTCAAAAATCTATCGAGTTTCTTTAAATATTTGTTGTTGCATAGATTTTAATTTAATCTTATAAAATATCATTCCAATAAAACCACCAAAAATAAGAATTAACATAAAGGACCCAATTAGAAAGTATACCGATGTTATTGCTGATTCATTAATATTATTAACTCGAATAACATTCATATGACTTTTACCAGATTTTTCGATTGCTTTCACCCAGTCATGAATTGGTTGAATCGATTGATTAGCTGGATAACATTGACAATCACTTTTTAGTCTTTTATGTTGACAAGAATTTTTCAGTTCAATCATTGTTGTTTGTTTAAAACATTGATCAAATATATCTATATTATATTCAATAAAATTTTCTTGTGTACACTTTGAACAACTATATCCATGAATTGAATATTTCTTTTGATAATTAAGATTTTTTGGTATGAATCGAATATTTGTTTCGAAATAGAGTGGTGAAGGAGTACATTGCGTAATATTAGAAAACGAATAATTTAAATATTTTGAATTCCAACAAAGAAAAGCAGTACAAACAAATAGTTTTGGGCATAAAGATTTAGAATAACGCATAAACTATGAGGGAAAGATAGTGAAATAAATGAAAATTGCGCTTAAAAAAGTATGTTTTGACATAATTTATGAAAATAGGATAATGTTCAATGAGATAAAATTAGAAATAATCTATCGTATGATGTCGCTTGAGAACATATTTAATCGGTTGTGTTAATAATTCATTGGTCACTTTCTTTGTATATTTTTCAAAAAATTAAAGTTTGATTTCTTTATTTAATTTTGAGATTAAAATTAATATTTTATTTCAATAAAACGGTAATGCCTAAATCAAAATCTAAAATTTCAAAGTCAATAATTACATCTACAACAACTATTATTGGACTTAGTGAAGAACTTGAATCAACATTATGCTGTTCAAAACGTGATTATCGTATTATTATTATTATTTTCTTATTGAATTAAATTTATCTAGGAAATTGTTCATCTTATTGGCATGATCATTTAACTGAAAAACTTAAAATTCTTCAACAAACTAAAATGAAATCAACTTCTTCACCTTCAAAATCTAAACGTTGTCGTAAATTAATACATTCAAATATTCTTTCAAAATTATTTCTAATCAATACAAAAGTAAATGCACAAGAACATGGAATTTATTCTACGCCAGTAGAAAAATCAATTATACTTGAAAAACATGATATATTTGCAAATCAAATATTGAAAACATTTGATACGATAGATAATTTACCATATTGTTTTACCAAAACTAATCTTCAAGCACAATTACAATATCGAATGATTTCATTAGCAGCTGATCCATTTTCTGATCAGGTTAATAGAGAAATATCAGGTTATCCGGTAATGAATAAATTATATTTATTTTTTCTTTATTAGATGGATCGTATGGAAATGGCAAGACAATTAAAAATTAATCTTCTTCGTATTAATCATGTTCATTTAAATAGTCGTTTACCTCTTAAAATAATTTCTGCACCTATATGGACTCCTTATGCTGTACATGTTGTTGTACAAGATGAAAATGCACATTGCCTTCGTTTATCAATTTATAATTGGTCTCATGTTATTAATACTCGACAAACTAAATCATATAATTATATTCAAGAACGTTTAAGATGTCTTTTACCAATAAATTCTTGTATTGTTTTATTAGATCCATGGTTAAAAATGTGTCAAGATGGTGATATAGCATTACGTTGTGAATCACCAAATACACATTTATTAATGATTGATTTTGAAACACGATGTTTAGCAAATCATCGAACAAATGTTGATCAATTACGTGAATTAGGTAATACATGTTATCAAGCTGATGATAATCTTAGTGCTACGGAATTTTATACATATGGTTTAAGACAAATTGATGAACAATATGAAAAACAATCAACATCAAAAGGAAAAATAGATGAACAACAACATCAACAACATCGTATTCGTCTATTATCTAATCGATGTGCTTGTTATTTACGTGAACGTCATGCTGCTTTAGCATTAGCTGATACAAGTATACTTTTATCAATTGATGAATTATCACATGTATTTGAATCACCTAAAACAACTGCTGGCAAACTTCTTTATCGTTGTCTTAGTGCTCATCTTTATTTAGGTTTATTTGATAAAGTTGAAAGTCTTATAAAATCACATAAATTTGGTACGAATGTAATTAATGGACAAGTTTTAGCATCGATAGGTATACTTGAACGTGAATTAATAAGACTTCGAGATGAAAGTATCAAAGGAAAATATGATATTCAAGGAATGCTACGTGAACAAATTGCAATAAATAAAAATGATAAACCTTCAATAATGTTTATTGATTTACCACATTATCATAGTGAATGTAATCGAAATGATCTTTTCGAAATACGACCATGTCAAGTAAAGAATTCTGATTTTATCTTTTTTTTTTGAATTTCATTTATATTTAGCCTGAGGAATTAACTAAAAATGGATATCCAAAAGGTTCTTATGGTGTTTATGCTTTGAAAAATATTGAAGCAGGTACTTTATTAGTTGTTGAACAACCATTTGCTAGTATTGATAATAGAATTACTAATGAACAACGTTATCATTCAATTAATTTTTCACAAACAAATAATAAAACTTGTGATATTGATTATTATAATGATGATATATTACGTTTATTAAATGAAGTTGAAAAACAATTATTAATTGGTAATACAAGCTGGAAAACATTTAATAAACTTAAACTAATACAACCAATTCGACAATGGTTAAGTCAATTAAAAACTGATAAAGAATTGAATAAAGAAGAAAATGATGAAACAATATTTTCTAAGTAAGACTGTGGGTGTTGTTTCTCTATTTTTCATTCTTTATTTATAGACGAGTATCACCCCCATCATCCAATATACCATGGCGTATTCTTTTTGAAACTCAAAAACAAAATCCATTCAGTTCAAAATCAACACTTGGTTGGTATCAAATTGGTTCTATGTTTAATCATTCTTGTTTACCTAAATGTTTATGGTATCTTATTGGAGATTTTCTATTTATTTATGTTTGTGCATCAAATATTCGACAAGGTGATGAATTAACTATTTCTTATTGTCCATTATGGATATCATCAATAAATGAACGCACATATTATTTACGTCAATTTGGTATAAATTCTTGTCGATGTTTACTTTGTTCTTATGATCGATCTAATATGCCACAATATGAAATTGAATTAAAAAAATTTTCTAATTTACGTGCATTATCAAGACAAAAGAATCTTTCATATATGCAACGTTTTAATTATATACAAAAATTAAAATTAATTTATGAATTTTTAATAAAAAAATTTCGACAACGTCCGATTGGTTTTATAACAGAATTTATTGATTTAGAATATCTTACACATTATTGTCAACAACAATATCGTGATACAAATAATAATGAATTAGAAATTCAAAAATTTTTTGATGAACGAGAATTATCATTTCTTGAACGTTTATCACGTGTTTGCCATTTTACAATTAAAGATCTACCTCAAATCGATAATCCAATTGTATTATTTGGAACACAGATGCAAGTTAGGATATAAAAACGAATTCATTAATATAATAAAAGGAATTGTTTTTCTTTTTAGTTACTTGTTTATTATCTTGAACATTGTTATACACGAGTACATACGTGTGATTTAAAACAATGGAATCGTTTACTTGAATGTCTTTATGAAATATATACATTTAAATGTCATTCATCAGCTACTGATATGCAAAAAACATTAAATGATCATGAACAACTATTTACAAATCTTCTACAAACACAAACATTTATTCAACATCCATTTATTTTATCATGAAAATACATTCTTATCTAATTTGTTTTCTTTACTGCTTATTTCGTCTTTCAGTTCATTATATTATGCTGTATATAACTATGTATATTATACTATATTTGTTTTTTTATTCGTTTTCTTGTACTTTTCATATTAAATAAACGAGAAATAACTACCATACAAAATCATCTAGTCGAGACTATAAACAATCAGACGGCCGATGTTGAATAAATTCTTCTTTCAAAACTGGTCGTATATGTTAATATGTACGCTTTGAACTTTCCTTTCGTTTTCTCTATAAATAGATGCGATTTTTCGACATTCTGTATTTACTATCAACATTTTATTTCTAACTTACATTTTTCATTTTTAAATAATAATTTTATCTACCATGGCATCACAGAATAACAATAATAATGGAACTAATACATCATCAGGTACTACAAAAAATAATAATAATCAACAACAACAACAACAATCTACAGATATAAATAATAACATAGACAAAACGAGTAATAGTCAACGTACTACTGTTGATGATTCACGTTTTAAACCTATGCGACGTTCAAAACGAGCTGTAAGTAGTATTTTTTTTTCGTCAATGATTACGATATTTTTGTTTATTAGGGTGTTGTCTTTCCTGTTCATCGTATTCATCGTACTTTAAAAGAAGGTCGTTATGCTAAACAAATCCGTGATGGTGCTGCTGTGTATATGGCCGGCGTACTTGAATATTTGGTATGTGAATAATTATAGATTACTGAATTATTTATTCTTTTCGTATTATAGGTTGCTGAAGTGTGTGAATTAGCAGGTAATGCTGCTCGAGATGATAAAAAACGTCGTATTACACCACGTCATGTCTGTTTAGGCATTCGTAATGATGAAGAATTAGTAAGATAAACTATTTTCATATCAATTGTATTAAAAAATAATTTTTAATTTTTAGAATAAATTATGTGAAAATGTAACTATTGCTGAAGGTGGTGTTTTACCTAATCTTCATGAAGTTTGTGAAATATTTCTTAATCTTTGAATATCTATATGTATGTATTTCTTTTTAATAAGGTATTACTTCAATCAAAGAAGAAAAGTCACAGTTCGAAAGGCAAAAAATCAACTTCATCAAGTCAAAATAATTCTGTTAATGCAGATAGTACTGATGATGATAATGATGATACCATGGATGAATAATTCAATTTTAATCTTAACTTTTTTGTTTTAACTATATTGTATATAATTATGTAAAAAGATTTATTTTTGAACCGATATTGTTTTATTTTCTTGTATAAGCTATATATGTATTTTTTTTATTTTAATTTTGTAACACATGAAAAAACATAAATAAATGTAATTATCAATTTATAATTGAATAGAATTATTGATTTTTTGGTTTTAATCTATTAGCATAGATAAGTTTAAGAGCTGTCCACATTCTATAATAATCCGAGAATGCATTATTTCCTAAATGACGACCAGTTGAACACACGAGAAGTGGTGTAGTAGATGGTGGAGGATTTTCTACCGAATTATTTTTTACAAATCCCATACATTGCTCCATTGTACCTTGATGAATAATAAATGGCATAATTTCACATACAAAATTTAGACGATCAGGTATAATGCCAGTCATGAAAATATCAGAAAAACGAAATGGATTTTTATCTTTAAAACCTTCAGCAGTTAGTGCACGTTTTGTTGCAGCATTCATCAAATAACCAAAACCTAAATAATTAAATATATG
>CAJNOI010000001.1:347503-394323 GCA_905250115.1 Adineta steineri | reverse complement strand
TGAGGAGGATGTTGTTGCTGTTGTTGATGTTGTGGATGTTGATGTTGTAGTCGGTTCTATTTTCGAAAAAATGATTTTAGAGTGAGACTAAACAATTGGATAAGATTTTTTTCTTTTTCTATAATTATGTGTCAGCGTTAAATATTAGTTGATTATACCAAAATAGGAAATATTTAAATGATTCTCATTATAATTATAATTCTACGATGTTTACTTTAATTACATCTCTGTTATAATAATCAATCCATGATTTAAACACAAATGTGTTGAATATCTCTGTCGATTTGTTTTAGTTCTCGATAACTTAAAATTATTTTTCTACTAACCCGGTGGAAATCGTGTTTCACTAATAACATTCATACTAGTAGCATCGACATCAGCCAACATATTTCCATCTTGGTTCAGCATATCAGCAAATAATTCACAATTAGAAGTTGATCGATGAAAAGTGGCTGCTCTGCATTGACTTTGAGCTAAACAGGCTATTTGACAATTCTTAATGTTTGATGTAATAACATTAATGAATGGTAAACAAGCTATATTCGCACATAGAAATTTCGAATCAGGTATTAAAGACATTTGCACTGATCGTATGTCTTCTCCAATTGATTGTGTGATAATCATAAATAAAAGCCATAAACAAACTCTTCTTGAAGCCATCACCAAGCAGACTGTAAGTTGTTGAAATGAAATCAATTCATAATAAAAGATAGAGTATTTATTGAGTAATAGATTTTTTTTTCTCCTTTTTGAGTGGGTAGTGCATCGTTTTTCCCCGAATTTATTTTACCAATTTAATCAAAAAAGTAGTCAGGACTTCTTTTTCTCAGAGTTCCTCTCATCAATTTAATCAAAAGACAGTCATGACTTTCTTGTTCGGTGAACTCATTTCATCAATTTAATCAAAAAAAGTTGTCAGGACTTTTTTATTTTCAAAAATAATTTATTCATTTGGAAAGATGATTTACCTACGTGTTCAAATGTTATTTGAGGACAAATACATTTACAAATAGAGCTTTTGAGTTGTATCAAAAACGATCGATCTTACAGAATTAAATTTGAAAAATAATAGAATCAACATTTAGTTAAAGATGAAATTTTCCATAAAAATCAAGATAATTCAATTCTGAATACTTCAAATGTATCTCATAGACTATACAATATATCAGTGAACTATCACATTATTCATATAGAATAGAGTCACTCTTTGATATCTAAACGAAGAATAACCAAATGAGTTGTTTGATTATGCAAGCAAACTGAACACTTCTTCAAAATCAAATACACTCGAATTAGGTTTCCCGAATGTCTATAACAAAGTATAACAACATTCCAAAAACTCTCTTTTTGTTATTCTTCCATTTTTGATTGATTACAATTTGTAATTCAATAAACAATCATATTTTTCTTCATCAATGTGAAAATGATTCAAACAATTGAGATTTATATCTATGTAGATTAGTTTTAATGGAGAATGAAACATTTATTCATTAAATAAGTTAAAACAAACAGTTTTTAAGTGTTTCAAAATCGACAAAATAATTGTTTATCATACCAATACATTCAAAATGTTTTTTTCGTGATGAAAAATATTTATTCAGTAGATGTTTCCCTTAGTTTTCTTTCATTTATATGTTGCTATGATGTGTTATGTATGCAGAAAAAGAAACAGAAAACTGGTAAAATCATCTAGAGATGTTATAATCACAATAATAGAAACTATGTTGTTTCATAAAAAAAGAATTGCGTAAGCGTAAAACAATGATGACAACAAAAAGTTAACTTTTTCTCAATTGGTAACAGAATGTCCATGATTATACTAAAAAACTAAATTGATGATACGTCTTTTCTTTCTTCTAATATTTTGTCAAAGAAAAATAGGAGAAAGATTCTTTCAAAGTTTAATTATTAGATAGACAATACCAAGATAAATGATTATTTCTAATAAATAAACATTTCTTTTCTTCTTCTTCTTCAGATTGTAATGAGAATGGATTGCCTACTAAAGGATCTGTTATACATGAAAATAATAATTCTAATATTTATCGACAATACAATACTCATATAGGGATTTCATATCCGTTACAGGGGAAATTAAAATGTCAGTGAAATTTCAAACTCACTTGTACAGGAAATTAAAATGTCAGTGAAGTTTTAAATTCATCTATAGTGGAAATTAAAATTTTAGTTTGCCCTGGATATCAATTTACCCTATAATATATCAATTGACATTCATAAATGTTTTTTTTATTTCTTTAGTTCAAATCAGTATCAATTTGAGAGTATTATGATCATATCTATTGTTATTCTAACAGAAAAAAAGAGATTACTAAATAATAACAATTCTAAACTTACACATGAAGTGTCATTTAAGAATAAAATCAATAGCGATATCATAAATGACAACTGCTCTCTACATATGTATCCATTTGAAGTTAAAAGAAACACAATATTTCATGATCGAAATACTAGAATAATTGATCGAAGATCTTTTAAAATAAAAATCTCATTGATTATAATATTTTAGATGTTATACTAAACAAATAGTATTTATTTATTCAATTAATACAATAAATTTGCATCAAGTCGTGTATACAACTAATATAGAATCGAATATTATTGCTCGGATAAATAAATAAAACATAGATTAAATGACAAAGACATTATTTTTCTATTTTCTCACCCAAATTCATAATAATATAAATATGATATAATTAAACAGCTGCAAGTTTATTTCAATAGGAATAACTTGACTCACAATGCTTACATTCCGACAAAATTTCAATCGTAGCGATCATTTTTATTTTGTAATGAAATAGATAATTATCAGATAAGAATAAGCTAACGAGAAATCTAATGGATCGATTTGAAATAAGTTTTACAATCAGATCTCAAGTTAATGAGAATATGGAGACATTTTGTTGGTAAACTGTTATTACCCTCTACGGACTGGGTTTTCTTGTTACCAAGTCAATATTTTGATGTGGTGTGAGTGCGAGATAATATTAATATGTGCATTCATCTAACTGCCTCATTCATATCGGCTCAATATTATTTGCTATGATTTTGTTAGAAGATCAGCAGTATTTCAAATTGAAAAATACAAATAATATATTATGTCGCTCTTTTGATTGTTCATTGTAAGAAGGCAACATCTACCAATGAAAGAATATAAATATATGACTCACATGCTTTGCTAAAATAAATTCTATAAATGTTGTTGATAGATAATTATGTAATCAAGATATAGAATTGATAATTTTATTAGATAATGAGAAATTATCTAATCATTACTTTTTTTTATAAAGTTTACGAGTTTTCTCGCGTTTCTACAATAGTTTTTACGAGTTATATTGTGTGAAAACTTTTTAGTACATTTTAACACAATAATTCTTCGAAATAAACGCGTTTTAAATGTTTGTTTTGCGATTAGTTACGCTACGCTCAAATTTTACTTGTTGTCTCGTATCGTTTTTCATCTAAACTTAGTTTATGAACGTTTAAAATGCAGAATTTTTGATGTAGAGAAAGAATCATTTTCTTCTTATTAATAGAATATATAAGAAGGTATTCATGTATTGGGTGGGTGTGAGTATTATATTCATTCCACGCCCACATCCGCCCTCAAGATCAACGTCAAGTTCTATAGATTGCAACAGGCAACAACACTCAGCTACATAAGATTCGAGCAGCACTGTTAGAAAAATTACACAGAATAATTGTGAAGGCATCAGTCTTATTTGGTTTGATTCATCTATCGAAAAGAAGAGCGCTAATATAAAATAAACAGAAACGGAATTGAGACAAATAAATGATTTTTTTCTCTTTTTTATTATAGAACAAGAATACGGGTGTGGGTGCTCAGAAAGAAGAAACCCACACGCACTCTCAAGACTAATCTACTGTTTTTCAAAGTGAGTAACATTGAAGTGATGATAGAGGATTATCAACCGTAGATGTCTGACTCAAAATAGAGTGATGCATTTGTCATATAATCAAGATAATAGATATTCGCTCTCGTTTATCATTGAAGAAGAACTATAATGTTCGAAGAAAAATAGTGTTATTTTACTAATGACAGAGGACACCTCTCATTTTCTTTCTCATTCTCATTTACTTTGTAACTCGAAGAAAAAACAGAAAAACGGTTCACAGTTAGAAAAGATGTGTTAAAATATTTTTGCGATTACATTAGAATACGCCAAAATTAGTAGAATTTTTCTTTTGAGATTCGATGATCTCTGCTTGTGTGAAAACTACAGATATACCCACCTTGATTTTTGTTCAGATTGACAAATGCAGTTTCAAGAATTGAAAAAATGGGATGTTCATCTATGGTTGATCATAGTTGAAACTTGATTCTACTCTTCTTGTAATAGTATCACTTTTCTCTTTAGCAATCTGACGCGTAATTTCAGATCGTTTTTGAAAAAATAATTATTTAAGTACGAATATAGTTATCTGATATATTAATAATATAATAGATTCACCTTTCATAGTTTTTCTATCCTCTAAACTTGGGCGAAGACTGATTGACTCTATGAAGAACTGAGATTACACTCTGCAAAAAATATAAAACCTCTCATTTTTTCAGTGCTAAAAAAAGATTGTAAATAACTCATCTGAAATAATCTGATTATTTGTTTCCGTATGTGATATAGATTTCGATCGAGCAAAGTTAAACTCTCAAGTGAGTATCAGAGAAGAATAAGAAGGTTGAAATGAGTAAGAACTGATTTTAATTGGTTAAGTTATCGAATTTAATGCCAATAAAATGATTAAAATTTGTCTGTTTCTTTTTACCAGATATACATTTGTTAGTAAATAAGTAAAATGAATTCAAGTGATGACCAACTATTGTATTCTTCGCCAGGGTATTTATTAATTGATGGTCTTCTTATGACATTCAGTACAGTGGGTGTACTTGCTGCTCTGATTCTGATCCTTGTTGTTCTTTTTGGAGGAAAACAATTTCGTTCGATTGCCACATTTCTTGCAGTGAATTCATGTGTGGCTGGTTTTCTTGTGAACAGTTCTACTGGAATTGAAGCGGTGATTATGACCTTAGCTGATCTGGGATATATCAAACGTCAACCGGATTCACTGTGCATTGCTCGCGGAGCATTGTCGACGGGTGCCATAGGAATTCTTTATTATACATTATGCGTTCATGGTTTCTATCGTCTTTGTTGTATCGTTTATAATAAACGTAATTTTCATCGATCTTGGACATTCTTCATTAAGCTGGTTATTATTCAGTGGATTTTCTCATGCCCTCTCGTTTTACCTGGACCTTTACTTGGTCAAGTAGAATATGATCAAGGCGTTCACTTTTGTCAATGTTCACTTCGAAATTTATTTATTTTTCCCTATGTCTTTAGTGTTTGTTATCTCATTCCACTTATAATTATTCTTTGTATTTATTGTCGAATTATTCTATACCTACGACGTCAGTCAGCTGGAGTACGTTGTGGAAAAAAATATTCTGTTCTAGTAGTCCAACGCATTACTTGGATGTTACTTGTTCTAGGAGTGGCAGGTTTTCCACATGGTTTCTTTTTTGTTCAAACCCATATTGAACCTGATCGTGTGCCCATCTATGCACGCAAGATAGGAATGGTTACTGTAGAATTTTCTCAAGCAGGCGCAATGATTTACACTGTGTTACTTACACCAAATGTACGACGCGCTTGTTCTCAACTATTCACTTTACGTTCAATTCAGCAGTCAACAAGTGAAAGACCTGTTTCCTCCTCAAGTTCATCGAAAAAACAACCTTCACTTCATTCTAAACATGCAAATATCAACACTGATGATACTCTACAATTTCCTTTGTGCTTGATGTCTGTTAAATAAAGTGATTCCCATCTCTATCAGTAAAGTAATTAATAAACAATCAAATATATCATTTCGAAATAGTATTTGATTAATCTTGCTTAGCATTTATTTTATTCATGGTAGCATATGCGTTTTCACTCGTTTTATATATTAACTATTCTTCAAAGGCTTTTCATACACAAAAAACAAAAATTAAATTTATTCTAAAAATTTCTCTACTAAAAACATTTATAAATCATGAAATATTATTCATATTTAAAAACGAATCATCTGTTCTACTTCGATATTTAGAATTTTCAATTTTCTTCACATAAAAAATAGGATGATAATGATTACATTTTCACTCACACCATCCACTCCACCGTCACCCACTCACACCATCCACTACACCGTCACCCACCCACACCCATATTTTCAATTATTATAAAGATTACCATTAATAAGTGCATATTTCTCACTAGTTTCTATTGCATGGCATTATTTACCTTTGCAACATTTATAAAAACATAAACTTCGATCGACTGACGGGTAATGCTGAGTATTAGACACAAGCAATACTAATAGAAATAATAGACTAAAGATTGATGAATACATCTTCTTTTTTCGTATTCAATAGAATAGAAAGTGACAATTGAATTGTGTCCTTGAAATTATCAGTTTTTTTATCATTATGAAAGTATTTGTATACTATCTAGAGAGTTTTATTTATGTCGATAACCAATAGTAGTTTGTATAGTAGCATATCGTTTTTTACTATAGTTTGAATGAAAATTCTAATTAATAAGAACAAGATAAAGTATACAGCATATATTTATGTTAGACTAATAGTTCAATAAACGAATGTTTTCTTATGAAGTAGAACAATGTATCAAAGTAAAATAATGAAAACTGATTCAGTAGATGCAAAACCATAGGGTAGGTGTGGGATGAATATAATACCCACACTCAACCATAACTATGATGACTCTAGCATGGATTTCTATTTACATACACATTTGATCAGAGAAGGTATTTTTTAGAATGTGCGAGAAAGAATGTATTTATTGAAGCAGTTACTTCCGAAGAGAATTATTTTATCGTTCTCTATCGCCTCGTCAAATAAAAACAAGTATTTTATGTTGTGCACACACAGCAAAAGAATTTCATTTACGTTAACAAGACTGTCTGTTCTTTGACTACTTTCATCCACGTGTTGTTATTTCAGTCGTTATTTTTTTCTTCAAAGTTACAAGTTGATTCTTTTATCTGTATGTGTAAATCGACTTCACTTTTTTAAATTTCAGTTTCTCAGATTAACATGGCTACTACTCTTACATTGGAAGATACTTCTCAAGAGAAGATCGATGATAAACAATGTGAAATATTTTGTCTATTTTGGCTCGACAGCAACACAGATACTCATGAAACTCGTAATGCCGAACAAAAACTACGCTCAGTTATAAATTATCTGAAAAGATTTCAAGAAGTAAAATCATGTCAGAGGGATATCGAGCAAAGTTCGCATAAGGATCGAATAATTCTCATTGTCAGTGGACGATTAGGTCAAGAAATAGTACCCTCCATATATCAACTTCGACAAGTTGTATCGATATATGTTTATTGCATGGATATAAAAAGACATGAACAATGGGCTTCAAAATATAACAAAGTAAAATCATTTCCAAAGACTTCATCTGATTATTTCTTTTTTATTTGCGCACAGGTCAATGCTGTTCTCGATGATCTTGATACGCTCGTTACTCGAATTACAGAAGATCATAATATTCAGAAGAAAGTTGATGAACCATTACCAATCGATATTTTCTCAAGTGGCGGTACTGGTCAATCAACTATGGGAGTCTTCGGACAATTTGTCTTCTCTCAAGTACTTATTGATTGTCTTCTTCGATTAAAATCGAATCCAGCCGACAAAGATGAACTGATTAAGCGTTGTAAAAATGACTACGGAGGTAACCGCAGGGAACTAGAATATATTGGTGAATTTGAAAAACATTATACGCCTGACAAAGCCCTGCGATGGTATACAAAAGATACATTCTTTTATAAGAGCCTGAACGCTGCCTTACGTAAACAAAACATTCACATGATGTTTTTGTTTCGTGAATTTATCAAAGATATTCAACAACGATTACAAAAATATAAATCTGAAAAAGTACTTAAAGTTTACCGAGCTCAAATGATGACTAGTGAAGAATTACAAAGATTACAACAGAGTATCGGTAAACTTATTTCTATTAATTCTTTTTTCTCGACCAGCATGGATTTTTCGAAAGTTTTCGCATTTCTCAAGCGTAGTAAGACTCTCGAAGCAGTAGTGTTCGAAATTAAAGCTGATCCACAGATGGCTAGAAATAAACCATTTGCTGATATCAGTAAAGATAGTGATTATCCCGGTGAAGCTGAAGTATTGTTTATGATCGGTTCTATTTTTCGTCTTGATAGTATTGATCAAAATAATCGTAAGATTTGGGTGATCAAAATGACATTATCAAGTGAGGAAGAACATGACATCAAAGAAGTTCTTAAATATATGAAAGGACAAGTTGGCACTGGAGAAACTAATCTTCGAACACTAGGAAAAGTCTTATGGAAAATGGGTAAATTCGATTTAGCTGAACAATATTTCCTCCGCTTATTGAAACAACTGCCAGCAGATGATCCTTCAAGTAGCGCTTTATATGAAGATCTCGGTGAACTGGCAGCATTACGAGGAGAATACGATAAGAGCGTTCAATGGCATCAGAAATCAATCGCCCTGCAAAACTCCAAGCAAGTGAATCAAACAACTGGTCTAGAAGAGCTTTCAAATACTCTCAGTAAGTATGATGAAACACAATCACAATAAAGATACAAGTAGAATCAAATCTATTTTTTTAGCTGAACAGCTGACGACAAAATCCGATGATAAATCGCAAAGTTCAAGTGAAACTACTGCGAGCGAAATAGACACTGAACAATTTAAGCAATGGCTTATGAACTATATCAAACAAAGTATGTTGCGCATGATAGTAGTGTCAAACTAAAGTGTCATTCTTTTTGTCTGATTCAGATGCGGCAGCTTTAGCACAACATTGGTCTAGAACAACACGTCATTCAAATAGTGTGGAAAATTTCTGCTATATCCTCGAAAATCAGTTCCCGATTACAAAAATCGAACAACAGACATTACGTGGTCTGATCAATCTTGGCTTTACTTTCAACGACATCAACTCAGAAGAATGTGTGAAACTCGTTCGTGGTATTCAAAATGAAAAAATCATTTTGATTCTCTCGAAAACTAGTATGGAAAATCTAGCGAAATCGATCTGCGAAGAACCTTTCCTTAGTGCTATTTACGTTATCGATTCATCGAACGATAACTCGTTTGAATCGAAAATGTACCGAGGATCGTTTCCTGACATTACTCGACTATGTAAACAACTAGAGAAAGATCTTCCATTATTAACATATGACTTAACAATCATCAGTTCGATTCCTGCTGAGTACACGAGCATGAGCACACTTAATTATGTTCAAGCGGTGAAAGATATCCTTTTAGATACAGATGAAAAACAAAATCTAAAAAAAGAAATGATCGATTTCTGTCGAGAAAAGTACGCTGATAATGTTATTCAGTTGACGCTAATCGACGAATTCGAAAATAGTTTTCAACCGGACAATGCTCTTCAGTGGTACTTGCGACAAGAAGCTTTCGTATACAAAATGCTTACGAGAGCTTTTCGAATCTTGGATGTAGATATATTATATCGGCTTCGATACTTTGTCCAACATCTCCATCGTAAATTAGAATCATCCAGTAATACAACTCCGCTGACTGTCTATCGAACACTTCGAGTTCGAAAGGATCTTTCCAAGAAGATGTGCAATTATCAGGAAGGAATGTTATCGTTCAATGAATTTCTTTTCGTCAGTAAAGATCCACCGACCGCCGAGCCTAATCCGATGAATACGGAATCGAAGGTGGTTCATTTTCAAATTAATTTAGGTGCTGAAATTTCACGATTTGTTGTTTCTACAAAATCCAATGAAGTTCTTCTCACCATTGGAGTCATATTTCGAATTGAAAAGCTCGAAGCAATCGACGAAAACACTTTTAGGGTGCAATTAACGACGAACAATGAGGTTTTGAAAGCTGGTCAATCGATATCAAAAGAATTACGTGATGCTATTCGTGGTCCATTTCCATTGGCACGTATGGGAAAATTGATAAGACAGAAAGAGTCGGTGGAGTATTTGGAATACTTTTCTTCTCTATTGATGGATGATTCACGAACAGCTGGCAATGAAACCGCAAATATAACTCTTGCTGGAATGCTTCATTCTTTAGGCAATCATTGCTATAAAAGAAATCAGTACGAGCAAGGGCTGACTCATTTGCAAAATTCTCTCAAAGTCCACCTGCGTGTTTTGCCTTCTGATGACATTAGATTAACATCGACTTATAACAATATCGGAAGCATCTATCACAAACAAGATCTCAATGAAAAAGCACTAGAATATCATCAAAAAGCTTATGAAATTCAGAAAAACTCATCAGATCCAGACTTGGAATCGGTCGCCGCCTATGCAGGAAATATCGCCTCAGTGCTAACCAAACTGCGCAGACACAAAGAAGCAATTAAATATTACGAAATAGATTTGAAAGTCAACCAAAGACTTCATCAGAACAAAGATAGTGGAGAAATCGCTGCGAAATTTCATAATCTTGCTGCGATGCAATATCGATCACAGCTCTATTCGGAAGCACTCGTTAACTATCAAAAGTGTTTGGAAATGGAGCTCAGATGTCATTCAGCAAAGAATCCAACGGTTGCAACGACCTATTTCAATATGGCAACGGCACTTGAAAAACTTGGACGATTCAAAGACGCAATACAAGCGATGGAGAAAGGGATTGAAAGACTACTTCAAACCAAAAAAGAAGATGATGAAGAAATACAGAACTATAAAAAGTATATTCAGCAGCTAGAAAAAAAACTGTGGATGAAAGATTTGTTCGCTTCCACATAAGTCGATCTGGACTTAATATTTCTAACTACATAATTTTCTATGCTTTGATTCATGTTCATTCTTAATCAAGATTTCTCTCTGAATCAGTCATATATTACTTTTTGAAGTGGAGTGTGGATGTTTTTGTATACTTGCACCTTCAAGATGCGAATATTTGTCTATTATTTGGAAAGATCAATTTTTGAAGTAAGACACAAAATGTTACATTATGTAAACAGAAAATAACAGTTCATCTTTCGTATTCGAAGAAAGGATGTGTATGGGTGTGATATTATGTTTCCACACATCCGCACTCGCACAATCACACTCACACCCATACTTACATCCTCTCGATAAAACAACGTTCTAGAACAATATTGTAGTATACTTCAGTCATTCAACAATAGGTTAGTATTTATTCGTGCAATAATAATGACTGAATGAGCAATAAATGTACTATTGTAGCAATAAGACTTTTTTTTGCTTTATATGGTCTGTCTCTTGAGGGTATGGGTGCGGGTGTTGGTGTGGGTATGGGTGATGATGAAGTGAACATCCACACCAACCCACACCCACCCTCGAGAAAAGCTGACTTCTTGATTAACTTGCCATAAACTTCACTTCTTTTGAGCTCGGTTCGGACTTTTTTAAAAACTAGATCAATTCGCTTGAACAATTTTTCGACAGAATTCGGTTTGATTCCAAAAAATCACGAACCGATCCCACCTCTAATATATATACGTAAGCCAGATGGAAAAGTTCAAAGATAATGAGGAAAAACACAGAGAAAGAAAAGTACTTGAACGACTCAACGTTTGGAAAATACTTCAGATAAAAAGGAAAAAAATACAATATATATGTATAGATCCTGGATAAGCCGTCTATACGATGCAATCAAAAGAATAAAAAGAAAATATCTAACACAGACGAACGGTACTGTAAACCCCCGTCCATAATAAGAAACTACCGGGTTTTCTATTATGTTTCTCAATTCAAGTCTAAATTTTGCTGAAATCCCCACCAAAATACACATAATTTGTATAGAATTTTTTTCAGAAGGGTTATCTATTAAGAGAGAGTTTGACACCTGGATTTATATTGCTCCTTATACATATGATTTATTGTTAATTTAAATAAATTATTGCTCATTCAGTATTATTATTGCTTATTCAGTTTTATTATTACCAAATTTCATTATTGCTCATTTAGATTTTTGTTATTACTCATTTAAATACAAGTGGTAGAATATTAACGGTTATTGCCATTCTAGATTTTTATAATGCATTGGTAAGAATTAGTTTTATTGCTCAAAGGAGTATTCAAACACAAACGTATAAAAAATGGGTTTTAGTTAAAAAGCACTTTAATTTGTGGTCACTTATGTGCTTACTGTCGTCGATTATTTATTATGGCATACAAACATTGATTATGAATCCACTTCAGAATTTTCGAGCTAAAACTTATTTCTTTTTTGTAACCTCTTATGTCATGAAAATAATATTTACTTTTCTTTAAGTTGAAAATTTCTATATAAATGTATTTATTAATATTGCCATAATTATTATTGGTCTTTTCCGAGTATTCGATCAATATAAATATATTATCGTCTATTGGTAGGCTTTAATTGTATATGTAGTTTTGTCAAAAACTATATAGGTGAAGAAAGGAAATATCTCGAAAGCATTTTTCTTTTGCTTTTATATAAATATCTACCCAGTAAAAAGGGTCAAAATTGGGACTACCTATATGAATAATTCACATCAGAATACTAGTAATCAATTGCTTTCACTTTAAAAAGTATTAATCTTTTCAGGTAACGCAAGTTCTGAATGTAACAAATGAAAATCGATCGAAAATCAATATGAAGGTACATAGTCAACAAACGAAAGCTGTTTTATTAAATTCACGGCGTGAGTGTGGGTATATGAATATTCTACTCATCTACCACTCATATCCTAGTAATAAGGATTCAGTCGACCAAATCCGATAAAACTCTGTCATTTGAATTTTATCGATTGGTTGCATCTTCCAAGATTCAACTTTGAATCTTATCACCTAAAGATCGAAATATGAAATGATTTATCTGTCTCATCTTCAGTTCAAAAGTAATTAAAAAAAGAATAACGTGACACTGATAAAAAACAGAAAAAAAGAAATTCAACGGTAGCATTTGCATAACAGCATCTAGTAGAATATTCTTTTGAGTGATATTGACAAAACTACATGTATGAGTGCACTTTTTATTACGATTTTGTTTCACTACAACAGTCATTACTAACAGAACGCAAAGAAATATTTTGCTCTTTGCTCTTCGTCAAAAATAAGAACAAACTGAGTTTTGTTTTTTCTTCATTATTGAATGAAAACTAATACAAAAAAATAGTCATATATATTTTACACTGTAAGAAATGATGAAGTAAGTGTATTTTTGAAAACTTGACTTAAAACTTTCTCAATTTTTATTATTCTTTTCACCTCATCTTGTGTGATCGTGTTAGATCACATAAGGTGCGGATGTTAGTGATATATGAAGCTCACACTCACACCCTTACCGCTTTTCACTATCTGTTACATTCAGCTTTTCGTCGTACTCTACACATGAGAAGGGTGTTTCTTTTGATATGTATGCTTGATAATTAGATGAGTAGAAAATCGTTCATGTGTATTTACTGTATTATAACCGTTCAAATTTACATGTTAAATTGAATTATAAAGACGAGTTTTCGACTATTATATAATAGCATATCTACTTCAAAAATTAATTTTCGAATTCTAAAGAGCATACTGATGTGTGAACTCAAATATTTATCATTTATAACTAGATTCATATTTACTATTTTCATATCTGTAAAGCGTACGTATACAAAACTTTTCCAGCAACCAAGATTTACTAATTCTTTGCACGTACTCCGACTCGAAACTAATTCTACAAAGTTGATAATGTTAACTTTCAGTTTTGATTTTGTTTGAGCTCATCCTGGGTCAAATCGCCTATTTGTGCTGTCCGGTTTGCTTAGGAGGCCATCGTTTTTGTAAGCAAATTTGTCGTTGAATCTCCTGTGGAACGATAGACAGGGAACTAAGAACGATTTTAATTAGAATCTTGCACAGTTGGGTTTGAATCGATATAGCCAGATTCATATTTATATTTAGTAACACCGTGGAGCGAACATTCACTTTCTTACCGGATATTAATAATACTAATAAACTACATACAGATGTGATGGCAGTTTGGTTAGATGATACACTTGGCACTTCAACAGAAACTCGATGGCTTAATGTTGTCCCTCAATTGCGTCAGATGATTCCTCATGTAGAGGTGTTTAGCAATATTAACGAATGCATTCATTATGTGGGCGCTACTGCAATTGAACGAATCTTTCTCGTTGTCGCAGGCGCATACGGAGATGACTTCGATACAACACTTTATAAAGAAATCATACACAATGTCTTTATTTACGTTCTCACCACAAATAAGCTCGAATATAACGGAAATCATGCTAGTATTCGTGGTTGGTTCGACGATACTACAACGTTGATCGATCAAATATATCGCGATTATACGGCTTCTACAAATGAGGCAGCATCCGACTTGAAATTGATTGAAATAAACTCTAATGAAAGCACAACACGTTTGATCAATCCACAAATGATTCAGTGGAAATGTTATCAACTGATGATGGATATTTTACGTCGAATGCCATGCCCTCTTGAGCAATCAAAGGAAAAACTCCTACAACGTCTTAGGCATCACTACCGACATAACGAATTTGAATCAAAAAGGCTTGATGAATTTGCACAAACTTACCAACCAAGTAACGCCATTAAGTGGTACACCGATGATTCTTTTCTATATCGCCAGCTGAATAAAGCTATGCGAACCAATAACATTGACGCAATCATGAACTTCTCTTTTGTTGTCAATGATATTTATAGCCAACTGCAGAATTTATCTTGTCGAGCACCTGTTCAAACATCGTCATATTCATTTCTTTATCGTGGACAACTCATGCCGGTCGATGAATTTCAACAGCTACAGCATAACATCGGTAGATTTATTTCAAATAATACAATAATGTCGACGAGTTTCGAACATGACGTAGCTCTAATCTTTGCTGGAGATGGGTGTCATATAGATTTAGTAAGCGTTCTGATTGAAATATCTTTCGATTCCACGTCAATCACTTCGAAACCATTCGCGGATGTGTCCAATTTATTCTCTGTTCAATATGAACAGGAAGTGCTATTAGCAAGTGGTCACATATTTCGTGTTGATTCTTGCAAACTCTTGACTAATAATATCTGGTGCATGAAATTAACATTATGCGATGATCGTAATCCAATTGTAACAAGTTCGTCTGATTACTTCGATGTAGCTATATTGCAGTTACTAGAGATCTTACCAAAAGTATCACCCAGAACACACAAGGTCAACGATCGTCTACTTCAATGGTGGCGATTTTATGCTGAGGATGATTCAGTCGAACAGGCTAAAGTTAAGGAGTTTTGTGAGAGTTACCGTTCTGACGCTGCTATTCGCTGGTACACCAAAGATTCATTACTTTATCGTTTACTAAATACAGCTCTTAGAACCGAAAACATTGATATGATCAGTGACTTCCGCTATTTTATTATCGATTTATATGAACAATTAACGAAATCATATCTAGATTATGTGATCAGTTTCAAAGAACAAAATTTGACTGTTTATAGAGGTCAGAAACTCCGTCTATCAGAACTAATCAAATTAAAACACACTATTGGAAAATACATTTCAATTACATCATTCTGGTCCGCATCACTATCAAGTGAAGTTGCCCTGTTCTATGCTGAACTTAGTGAAGACGATAAAAAACAATTTCTTCAATCGGTAATGTTTCAAATCGATATTGATATGACAAAACTAGCAAACTCCTGTAAAAATCATATATTTGCTAATATTATAAGTCTGAGTTGCTTTATTGATGAAAAAGAAGTACTATTTATGGCAAATACACAGCTTCGAATTCACTCAGTGATAAAACACACCGAAACATTATGGGTTGTACGTTTAGTTTTATTGAATCAAGACGATGAAAACACCGATGAAATCAGAATTATGAATCGATATCTGAAGTATTTAACCAACATGGTCACACAAAACTATGAAGGGAACATATGGTCTTTTTTTAAAAATAATTATAAAAATGAACATATTCCTGCTCTACAACAGATAATAAACATGGGCAGGATGGGTGCAGACGTAGACGGACAAAGAATACAAAATCTACACCCACACTCACCCTCGATTCAATAAATATTGTTTATGAAAAAGTCTCTTATTATTATTTTGAAATAATTATTAAATATCATTGAAAAACAAGAAAATAACGCCTACAAAATGATTATTGATATACTCATAGGTGTATATTTACATGCTGTTAATGAATACATATAGATATGTACTGAGCTGAAAACATTATTTTAATAATTCAAATTTGTTAATGAGTAAATAATTATATATAATTCAACTTTGTAAGAATATGCGAATTAAAAGTTATCTGTTTCAACTAGAAATAATACGTACAAAAATTCTATTGTTTTACATTCTTTTTAAACAAGTTATGAATTGAAAATGTTTTATTTCTGGATGATTTAATACATATTAATACTATCTAATATCGTCATCTATTAAAAAAAGAAGGCCTAACGAAATATTATAATTACTTAATAGTGTTATTTTTGTCTAATATTGTTTTTATTATTTTTATATACATAGTTAGTCTATTTCTTTCTCACATGTGTGCTCCAGGATTGTTTTTTCGTAGCAAATACATCTGATATGAGTGACATAGCGTATGTTGCTCGAAATAAAGAAGTTATTAATATATTCATTTAATAAGATGTTCCTATAATTATAATTCATATTTAGACAAACTGTTAACTAATATGAACTGATTTATTTATGAATAAAATGTACACGATGATATTACTAAAAGAAGATAATCAGTTCTCTTATGCTTAGTATTCTGAGTATATATATATATATATATATTTGCTATCGATGCAATCTAAACAAAAGCTATGTGAAACATTTTTCGAGGTTGTTGATATTAGTCTAGTTACGTTAGCAGTAAATAGTAATCAACTATAAACGTAAGCAAGTTTTGTATATTCCATCGAGATTTTGCCTTTTTTTTACAGATCAATTTCTTTACAAATATATAAGAACTAGTTAACCTCCATCCAGTTGTTAATATTAATCATCAAACAAAGAGATAAATCAATATATTCTTGTTTCTGTCTGCATATGGAGATAAAATAGTTTCTTATTTATATACATTTTTGGTACATTAGTTTGTATTACAGAATCTATTTTTCTTTATGGTTAATAAGATAAATTTGGTTTGCATGAGCAAACAAGCGCATTTAATTGATCATACTCTATATCATCTAATATTGTACTTGAATTAGTTTTATCTTATACACCTCCAATTTATAAAATATATTCTTATTATTATTGATCACGATTTAGATCAAAAATGTACATTAACATGACATATCTGTCATCTAATTAAGCAAAGAACCTTGTAGCTTTACAAAATATAACCATAAATACAGCGAATAGAATACAGGAAGGGGTCATACGCCCTGTTGTTTAGAGATACTAATGCTAATCACCAAGAATACGTCTATTCTTCCTTATGGTCTGTTTTATACTATATATATATATGTGCCGCTTTACATTATGATGTATGGGAAAAATATATCTATGTAGGCGAGTATAAGTGAGATTCTATAGTAGAATACGTTGTTGTTGTTGTTGATGTTCTATATTTTTCTTCCTGTTTGCCAAAAAATGATTTGTCTTCTATATATATGACTGTACTCTCTCTCTATGCTTTTTTTACATCGATGACGGCAGCAGTATCTACAATAGGAAAGAAAGAAATGTATAACAGATCTTCTTTTTGGTGAATACTCATCGAGACTGAGTTCCTTCTATATTATATATATATATATATATATATATACATACATATATAGACGGATGAAAGTGGAAAGAGGAAATCGCGTAAACGAGAGAGAGAGAGAAAAATCGTGTATTGATATTATCAACCGAACGACCGTTCTTTTCTCTGTTCTGTATGGTTTATTACTACTAATTCTATTTTCTTTGTTTGTTTATCGCATCTTCAGTTTGCCTAACTTTTTTCTTAGTGATTGTCTAATAATATTTAACAATAGATTTAAGATATGGCCACACACTACATTGAAAATGGAAGTAGTGGCGACAATCAATATTATTTTGATGCTGCTAGCAATAATCCATCTCAAGTGCCAAGACCAATACCACAAGATCGAACTTATGTTTCGCCTGTAGCATCTACAACAATAGTAGGTCCATCTGAATTTTCATCTCATCCTGTTGGCGTTTCAGGTGTACGTACACAACACCAACAAATTCGATCAGATCGAAATACATATAATGAAAATGATTTACATCAACTACCACAACAACATCAATCAGTAGCAGGATTTAACAAGGGTATATCTCAACAGCAATATCAATCATCTCCATCACCGGTGCCTCAAGTTAGAGCTACTGTACGATCCGTCAACAGTCAAGAACAACAATATGCATCATCTGCTCAATATCAACAACAACAACAACAATCACAACAGTCACCACAACGACCACCGCAGCCAGCATATGCAAACTATGAACAACCGAGTTCACCTCATTCACCACAAATTTCACCACAACATCATCATCAATATCCACAAGATACTCGTCAACAATTAGGGCAATCAACAAATGCTCCAGGCTATTATCAAGCACCGGGTCCTACTCAATATACACATAAAGAACTAGATCAACGAACAGACAGCCCATCTCGAGGTCATGATCCACATGTACAGGTATATATATATTAAAAATATATGACACTGATGACAGATAAACTCATTTGTTGTTTCGATTGACATTGTTTATTATTCTGTAGACTCGATATGTTCTACTCTTAATGAGTTCAGATGAGTGTAAATAATTAAATCATTTGTATACAATTATGACTCATTTTTGGAAATATACCTTTCGAGCAATTAATTTTTTATTTTTATATTTCATAGCAAGTACAACAAGTATCAGTTCGATCTATGTCAAGTAGCTCACATCCGCAACATGAGAGTAGTACTGGTTATCATCAACAGCAACAACATCAACAACAACAGCAGTATTCAACTTCTCAATCTTCTCCCCCACAAACACAACCACAAGCACAACAAGATCCACTTCAACAATACTATAGTCAATTAACACCTGGTATGTATTATTTTTCCTTATCTATTATTCTGAATCTCTATATAGATGACACCATGTCGGAAAACTAATGAGAAATACTGTCAAATATATAACCGCAATATATAATCTTATATTTTTAGAACAATATCAACAGTTATTACGTCAACAACAAATTCAACGACAACAAGAAGATGAACGAAGACGACAACAAATTGCTCAACAACAATATTATTTGCAACAACAACAAGAACGTCAACGTATTGACGAACAACCAGACAAACAAGAACAACAACAGTCATATTCTCCAAGTCGTCAGAATCAAGAAGCTCAACGTTATGATGAATATCAACAACAACAACGACGAGTTCATCAAGTTTCATCAAATCAAGAACAACAATATCGTCAACAAGGTTTTTACAAACAAAAAAATACTTCAATATTATTATTTTTCTGTATTATCAATTCTAGGTCAAGATCCATATAATGCATATCATCAACGATCACAACCAGTTCAAAGCACTGTTTCACCTAATAATAATCAAGATCCTTATCGACAATCACATGGTTTTATATTAAAAAAAACTATACAGGATAAAATATTTATTAAACTCTTTAAATTTAGGTCAACAAGGTCAATTAGATGCTTATTATGAACAACAACGTCGAGTTTCTCCTCAACAAACAACAGCATCAGCAACTTATCAACAAGAACAATATCGTTCGACCGCTACCGAAGGACAACAATATCAACAAATATCTCCCAATCAACAACCACAACCACAACAACGTCAAGACGACCAAGGTATTTTTTTTTCTCTGTTATTGATCCCAAAAGAAATCTGTAGATAACAAAGGATATCTCTTTTGGGAGATATCATAAAAAAAACATGTTTTTCGATTCATAACTCATATAACTACATCGAAAGTGCAGTTTTATTTGGAATTTTTTCTTGTGATGACAGATTATTATACAGCACAGTTGGCTCGTCAACAACAAGAGCTTGCTGCTCAACTTGAAGCAGCTCAGCGTCAACAGGCTGCTCAGCGAGTTCAACAACAACAACAACAACAGCTACAACAAGGTCAGGAACCACAACAACAACAATCAGCACAACCAGTCGGAATTCGAGTATGTTTTTGTATTAGCCTAATGTTTATTCTTGTTAATAATTGTTTCTTCCTAGGGTCTTATGAATAAATTCAATAGTCCATCAAAAGCTCCAACTCTTGAACCAAAAGCTAAAAGTACAACTACACAACATTTTTCAACTTCAAGTTATTCATCGTCAGCTGGAACAGGTCAAACAACAACGACTAAAACTGCATCAAGTTATTCAATGACTTATTCGGCATTACCAAAACCTAAAGAACCGCCAGTAAATAGTGCTGAATATTTTCAAATGATGCAACAAGGAAGTAATAATAATACATCGTCAAATATTCAACAAATAGCTGCTCCACCACATATTCAAGGTCCTGCACCTGGCTTTGGTGCATTACGTGATCGTTTTAAGACAGGATCATTCTCTGAAGGTACACCCAATCCAATAAATGATATACGTCGACAACAACAATCGAATACAACAAACAGTGGACTATCATCATTACGTGATCAATTTATAAATCGAGGAAATCAATCAATTCAATCTCAAGAACAATCATTTTCACATCGAGTTCAAACTGTTTCACGATCAATTGTTGGTGAAGATCAACCACGAGAACAACAACAACAACTTCAAACACCTCCAGCACCACCATCAACACCACAAATTCCTCAACAAGAAGAACCACAAATACAAAGTCAAAGTACTACTGATGAACAAGCAATGTCATCTGAAGCTGCTGTTGCCGATGGTGGTTCATCATCGGGTGCATCACCTTTTGAAAATGATGCTAATTCAAATAAAGCAACTGTTACACCAACAGCATAATTATATTAATTCATATTTTTTGTTATTATATTAACATTACAAGAATCATTTATTATGATGTTTTTTCTATAACCCACCCTAACATATGACACAGAGATCGGATACTAACACACGTGCATTTAATAATGAAAGGAATAAAAGACTGTTTATTTACATAAGTCATTTTTACATCTTGTTAGCTCAACGATGTTATGCATCACAGTATATATCCTTCTTATTTTGTTTTTTTTTCTTCTTTCTATCTTACCTATTTTTCTTTAACAACCCTACCGAAAATATGCATGTATGTGTGTGTAAAACGTTCTATTAGCTTTTCGTTTGCTTAAATTCTTAAAAATAAATTTTAACTTTAATTCATTGATAATTAAACTATATTTCAATGATATAGAATTACTCAACATGTGGATAGAAATTAGAGATGAATTTGACAGCAGTTATGCACTGTTTCCTATAATGTGAAGGTCAACTTAGCTTTTACAACATTTATAATTATTACATCACATATATAAGAATGTTCTAGATTTTATATAAACTAGTGACATCTATATCTATTACATAATGTCTGCAATAATATTAAATGAATAATTATTTACAGATTAAACGAATTTCATAATAAATTTACCCAATTTTTTTTCCATTTTACTCATATGCAATGCTATATGATAGATCAATGACGTATTAGAATAGATATTGTGAAAGTGCGAATGCAATACACGCAACGTACACATCAAAAGAAATTTCGAAAATAACAATAGCTATATATATTTATCTTTTTTTTTCTAGTTTTGTATTCTTATTTCTCTGAAAAAGCCGAAATGGAAGACTTACAAAATCTTGAATATCTTTCGCTGGTGTCGAAAATTTGTACGGAATTGGACAATCATTTGGGTATTAATGATAAAGATTTAGCTGAATTTATAATTAATATGGCTCAAGAAAGTGACTCTTATGGTCTATTTCAAAAGAAATTAAGTGACAATGATGCTGATTTTCCTGATTCATTTAGTAGTAATTTATATCGTATTGTTCAAAAAATGTTACCAGCATCAACAAAAAGAACAACTTTTGATAATGCTGCAGATTTAAAATATGAACAATCCCGGCAATTAACTGATATTGCATTACGTAAAGCAATATGTCCTGTTTTATGTCAACCTAATGATCCAACAGTTCGAACAATGTTTAATGAAGAAGTCAAAACAAAAATTCCAGATGAAAAAGATGAAAAAATAGTTGATGATCTTATGGATGAATTAGAAAATCTTCGATCAAAAGTTAAACCAGAAAAGTCAATAAAACATGATGATGATGATGATGAAAATGAATATAAAAAAAAGAAGAAACATCATCGTCATCGTTCACCAGATTCAAAACATGATCGAAAAAAATCCAGTCATAAAGATCGTAAACGTCGTCGTCATTCATCAACTGGTTCTCGTAGTAGTAGTCGTAGCAGTAGTGGTCGTTCACCTTCACCAAAACATCATCGTCCATCAAAAAATGGTCGACGTCCTGATCGTAATGAATCACCACCACGTCGAAAAGAAGCAGTAAAAGTTCCTGAAAAACCAACAGTTGGTTCAATTTATGATGGTACAGTTATTTCAATAATGCAATGGGGATGTTTTGTACGACTTGATCAATTTCGTAATCGAACAGAAGGGCTTGTACATATTTCAAATGTATGTATATTCTATTTAAATAGACTTTTTTTTTAAATTTAATTTATTTTAGATTCATAAAGATCGAATAAATAATGTTTCGGATGTTATAAAACGTCATCAAGCAGTTAAAGTTAAAATTCTTTCAGTTACAGATTCGAAAATGAGTTTATCAATGAAAGATGTTGATCAAAAAACAGGTGAAGATTTAAATGAAGATTTAACAAAAAAATTACGTGGTGAAATAAGTATTGAATATGATCGAAATCCAGATGGTCCTGTTGATTATAATCGTTTAAATTCACGTGATTCATCATTAGTTCCACCTATTGAATTAAATTCCAAAGATAATAAAGGTAAAAGTTCTCGACAAGTATCTGATTATGATCAATGGGAACTTAATCAAATGAGAAATGCTAAATGTCTTCATGTAACTGAATTACCAAATTATGATGAAGAAACAGGTGTTTTACCAAAAGAAGATGATTCCGATGGTGAAGATGTTGAAGTTGAAGTTATGGATGAAGAAGCACCATTTCTTAAAGGTTATGGTAAACAAAGTATGCAAGATTTAAGTCCAGTTAAAATTGTTAAAAATCCTGATGGTTCATTACAACAAGCAGCTATGATGCAAAATGCTTTATCAAAAGAAAGACGTGAAATTCAACAAGAACAACGTGATACTCAACAACGTAGTGAAACATTTCGTCCTAATGGAACAAATTATGATGATCCAATGAATCCTGATAGTAACATAGCACGTCAATTAACACCAGCAGAAATTAATGCTAAAGCAGCAGCAAATATGTCTGAATGGAAAAAATCATTAATGAATAGTAAAACAACATTTGGTAAACGAACAACAATGAGTATTATTGAACAACGACAAAGTTTACCAATATATAAATTAAAAGAACAATTACTTAAAGCTGTTCATGATAATCAAATACTTGTTGTTATTGGTGAAACAGGTTCAGGTAAAACAACACAAATAACACAATATTTAGCTGAAGCTGGTTATATATCACGTGGTAGAATTGCATGTACACAACCACGTCGTGTTGCTGCAATGTCAGTTGCAAAACGTGTTGCTGAAGAATATGGTTGTCGTCTTGGACAAGAAGTTGGTTATACAATTCGTTTTGAAGATTGTACATCACCAGAAACAAAAATTAAATATATGACTGACGGCATGTTATTACGTGAATGTTTAATTGATCCAGATATGAATCAATATTCAGTTGTTATGTTAGATGAAGCTCATGAACGTACTATTCATACTGATGTTCTCTTTGGTTTGATGAAACAAGCTGTTCTAAAACGTTCAGAATTAAAATTAATTGTTACATCAGCTACACTTGATTCAGTTAAATTTTCGGAATATTTCTATAAAGCAGTAAGTTAAATTACTTTTTTTTAAATCAATTTAATTTTTTTTTCTCTAGCCAATTTTTACTATTCCTGGTCGAACATTTCCTGTTGAAGTACTCTATACAAAAGAACCTGAAACTGATTATCTTGATGCATCACTTATTACTGTTATGCAAATTCATCTTACTGAACCACCTGGTGATATTTTGGTATTTTTAACTGGTAAAGAAGAAATTGATACTGCATGTGAAATTTTATTCGAACGTATGAAAACATTGGGTCCTGAAGTTCCTGAATTAATTATTTTACCAGTTTATTCTGCATTACCAAGTGAAATGCAAACAAAAATTTTTGATCCTGCACCACCCGGTTCACGAAAAGTTGTTATTGCAACAAATATTGCTGAAACATCATTAACTATTGA
Organism: Adineta steineri; assembly: GCA_905250115.1. Lineage (NCBI taxonomy): Eukaryota > Metazoa > Rotifera > Eurotatoria > Adinetida > Adinetidae > Adineta > Adineta steineri. Next base: position 369,825 of record CAJNOI010000001.1, on the reverse strand, counting down.
TGGTATCTATTATGTTGTTGATCCAGGATTTGTTAAACAAAAAGTTTTCAATCCTAAATCAGGTATGGATAGTCTTGTTGTTACACCAATTAGTCAAGCTCAAGCAAAACAACGTATGGGTCGTGCAGGTCGAACAGGTCCAGGAAAAGCTTATCGTTTATATACTGAACGTGCATATCGTGATGAAATGCTTTCAACAAATGTACCAGAAATTCAACGAACCAATTTAGCTAGTACAGTTTTAAGTTTAAAGGCAATGGGTATTAATGATTTATTATCATTTGATTTTATGGATCCACCACCATTAGAAACAATGATTATGGCTATGGAACAATTACATGCATTGAGTGCATTAGATGATGAAGGTCTTTTAACTAAACTTGGTCGTCGTATGGCAGAATTTCCACTTGAACCACAATTATCAAAAATGTTAATTATGTCAGTTGAATTACGTTGTGCAGACGAAGCATTAACAATTGTATCAATGCTTTCTGTTCAAAATGTTTTCTATCGTCCGAAAGAAAAAGCTGAACAATCTGATCAACGTAAAGCACGTTTTCATCAAGCTGAAGGTGATCATTTAACATTACTTGCCGTTTATAATGCTTGGAAACAAAATAAATTTTCAAATTTATGGTGTTATGAAAATTTTGTTCAACAACGTTCACTTAAACGTGCACAAGATATTCGAAAACAAATGTTAGGTATTATGGATCGACATAAATTAGATGTACTATCATGTGGAAGACAAACTGGACTTGTTCAAAAAGCAATTTGTTCTGGTTTCTTTCGTAATGCAGCTAAACGTGATCCACAAGAAGGTTATCGAACATTAGTTGATAGTCAAGTTGTTTATATACATCCATCAAGTTCAATTTATCATCGACAACCAGAATGGTATGTATATAGAAGATTTTATTTAAAAAAACTAAAATTATTTATTTTTAGGCTTTGTTATCATGAATTAGTATTTACAACAAAAGAATATATGCGTGAAGTTTGCGTTATTGATCCTAAATGGCTTGTCGAATATGCACCGAAATTTTTTAAATTTGGAGATTCTACTCGATTATCAAAGATGAAAAAAGAACAACGTGTCGAACCATTATTCAACAAATACGAAGAACCCAATTCATGGCGTATATCACGTCTTCGTCGACCATATTACAATCCAGCTGGAAAATTTGGTTAACAAATGACTATTACTTTTTGTTTTTGTGTTTACTTTATTTTTCGTTTTGTATATTCAAAAAAAGTAAAAGATCATATTTCCTTGAATAGAGAGTCCAGAATGAATTTTTCGAATAAGAGACATCAAATATTTATTTCATATACAAATAAGTGATTTAGTATTAATACAGATATATATATATATTCATTGATTAGAATTAGTTTTAAGAAAATATCGTTGACGGTAACATTCTTCAAGTTTCAATGGATCAAATCGTTGTTGATTGGATCGTATAAAACTAACGGCTGCTTGAATTAAATGATAAACAGTTTCTTCTAAATGATCATCTCGATGTGAATGGACGGAGAAATGTTGTAATATTGATAAAAAATCTTTATAAGCCGATTCATCACGTTTACCTTCAATAAGATCATTTACAATTAAAGTTAATTCTGTTAGATTGATTGTATTCATTGATATTGTTTTTGTTCGATCAGTATTTTCTTCTTTAACATCGGATTGATTTTCAGTTTTATTTTCATTATTCATTTTTTTTATAATTGGAAAAAATATCGTTTTCGATTCATCATGTTTTCGTTGTATAGATCGAACTGTTTGAGGAAATGTATCAGATACATTATCTAATGGTTTCTTATCAGACCAATCACTCGTATCACATTGCCAATCAAATGATGATACTTCAGAATTATCTCTATTCGTTTCAGTATTAATTGTTGGATTAGTCGATGATTGTATTTGTGCAAAAATGTTGTCCAAAAGTGGAACAACTGATGCATTAGAAGTAGAACGATTTTTCTTGTGTGATTTTGGCATTTGGATATTATTTACATCTAGAAAGTATAAAAACTTCCTTTATATTATTACATGAATGTTCTAACAATGCATCATTGATTGAAATACTTAAATTAATGATCCAAATCCATATCAATAAGATAAGAATGACTGATATCAAATCAAGATCGATTCATAGGTTTTATTTCAATAATAATCTGTTCTTTCAAACACGCACTTACAACGATCAGATGAACAGAAAAGAAAAAAAGGTAAAGACAGTACACCAAAAACAAAGAACAAAAAAAGAATGAATTTCTTTACACAACACGCAGACTTTGGAGTACAACGAAAAAGAAAAAAGAAAAAAAAACAAAACAAAAGCTCATGATATATCAATAAAGATCTAGTCTTCATCATTGTTCTTCATATCAGCATCTCCCGCTGCTGGTGATGAATGACTTTCATCATTTTCTTCTTGATCAATTTTTTCGTTTATTGATTTATCATTATCAATTTTATTTCCTTCTTTTTTCTCATCATTATCGTCTTTTGAGGGTGATCGAGATGAACGATCACGACGAGCCTTATCAACTGGTGATGATGAACGATCACGTGATGAACTAAAATAATAATAAAAATCATTTCAATTAATAAATTAAAAAAGAAAAGAATTTCTTCAATGTACCTTCGTTGACCAGATCGTCTAGAGAAAAAAAAAGAATTAATAATTAAAATTTATTATTTAAAATTTCCTTACTTTTTTTCTTCAGCTGGTGATTGACTTGATGGTGAACGACGTTTTCGTTTACTTTCTTTCTTGGAACGGGAACGTGATCGTGAACGACGGTGATGACGTCGAGATGATCGACGTTCTTCATGTGAAGATGAACGTGATCTAAATTCAAAATTTCATTATTATCAACATATAGTATATAGAACAAAATATTTTACCGTGAACGGCTTGGTGAACGTTTTCGTTCTCGTCGACTTGTTCGACGATCATCATCATGTTCTCGTCTGGAATCCGGTGATCTACATATTTATATAAAATATATTCATTTCATATTCTTTTCTTATACATTTTCTAACTGACAACAAAGAAAAAACCATCATATCGTCTCTATGATTATAATATGTTCATGCCACTTCACAGTTCTTTTTTTTTTTTGGTCAAAGATTTTTCAAATAAAATTACTCACTGTTTGAAGAGAAGAATACACAGAGAAGAAGTGTAGATTCAAAAGATCAGCTGGCTGAAAAGTATCTGTAGGAATGCCGCTGTATACATGTGTACAAAATACGATCAGAATAGATGAACATGAACAACTGAGATGATGATCATGGATGAACAGAGGCAGCAACAACGCTGAACAATAGGACATAAATAAATGGGATTAGCAAGAGAGAAAACAAAAAAAAATAAAAGAATAGGCATAATCAGTTCATTTTTTTTTAAACTGTCAAGGACATTAAAAAAAAGGCAATATGAACGATAAGAAAAAGAAATGGAATTTTTTTTTGCTAAGTTTGAAATTCACTTACCGATATCCTGGTGATCGTTGGCGTAAATATCCACGACCAAATGATGCACCTTTCTTATTTCCTGTTGGTCGAGCATGTTCTACACGTACTCGACGACCACAAATAGTTCTGAAATTTAAATAAAATAATTTTTTTCTATTCAAAGAAATATTTTTATTTTCCTACCGTCCGTCAAGTTCTTCAACGGCACGTTCAGCATCTTCAGCATGTTTATAAACAATGAAAGCAAAACCAGGTGGATTGCGTGCTACCCAGCAATCAACAAGTGGACCAAAGGAATCGAATTCTTTTTCTAATTCAAATTTATTTGTACGACTTCCTAAAAAATAAAATCAATTCTGGAAATTTTTGATTTCAAGTCTATTCACTTACCAAGATCACCACAAAATACGCGATAACCACCAAAATTTCTATCATATTGTGGTCCACCCATTTTATTTTTTAATTAACGTTCTATCCGAATGACTTTTCCTAGTAATTTATTTCGTTTGTCTACGTTGAAAGAATATTCTAAAAAGGAAGAAAGAATCTATGACATTGATATATATTACTCATTGAAAATGAAATAATGTTTTTTTTTCTTGTTAGACTAAATAGACATCCTTTCTTTGTCCGCCCGTTCGTTTGTCAAGAACATTTTTTTATAAGTTACTTATGCATCTATTAACCGTTTCTATTCATTCGTTTATAGAATATCCAATGAAAATATTTGTTGCCTATTAGAGTAATAAACGTAGCATATCAATTGAAATTGGAAATTCTTTAGATTTTTTTTTCTAAGATGGCATATCGAAATGAAAATGGTTTTATTCGACCAGGAAATACAACAACAACAGCAGCAACTACAACAGTAACAACAACAGGTGCAGTTGGTGGAGATAATGAACGATCTGTAAGTTTTATTGTATTTATCGATGTTATTTCCTATTTTCTTTTTCCCTAAAGATTTTGGATAAACGTGCTATACAAGAATTAATTAAAGAAGTAGATCCATTGATGCAAATAGATGAAGAAGTCGAAGATGTATGAATTTTATTCGATAATATATATGTCTCGAATAATTATTCTCATTATAGATGTTAGTACAAATAGCAGAAGAATTTGTTGATTCAACATTACTTGCTTCATGTCAAAATGCTAAACATAGAAAATCAAATACTGTTGAAGCAAAAGATGTTCAACTTTATCTTGGTAGATAGAATATATTGATTTTTAATTATACGCGTATACTTCTTTTAGAACGAACATATAGTATGTGGGTTCCAGGTTTTGGTACAGAAGATCCTAAACAATATAAAAAGTTTTTATCAAACGATGCACTTAAAGCAGTAAATTATTATTGAATGAAATTTTCAATTCTATATTTATTTTAAATATTTTTAGTCCTTGAAAACACCATATATGTCTTCAACAACTAATACTAAAACATCAACTTCAAAACAACAACCGTCCTAATAAAGTTAATATATATATGGAAATGTACTCTTCATTTCGCTTTCCAGTGTTTATATTGTTAAGAATGAAATAAAATTATGTATATACATATTCTAGATAAATTCATTTCTTTTTTTTCTTGTCTTTATATCATAAATCATAAGTTACCAGATACTTTCAAATTAGAATAAATAGGCAATTAGTTTTACATATAGAAAACAGTTTTAAGATGTGTTAGACGTAAAATTTAATTTCTATGCGTTTCACAAATGTATCGATTTTGATCAAAGCTAATAATAAAATTTATTAAGATAAATTGTATTTGAGAACTTTTTTAGAAGATAAAAAGACGATTAGTTAAGTACATCACATAACTATCAAAGATTTGAAGTGTATTTTTTACTTCGTTCGATAATAAAATATACCCGCAGTACATATTCGAAAGCTTGACTAAAGAGAATAGGTACGTGTACTTTATTTATGTATAATAGAAAGATAATAATAACGACTTTAGAGAATGTGAAAGAGAATAAATCAAAACATCTGTTATTGTATTTCTTTATATTTGTCAGTAAGCAATAATAATCGAGTCCGCAACCGCTGTTTTTAATATATCGCTCTTTTAAATCTGTAATGAAGTGCATCCAATTGTAGCTTTTTTTCAGACATAGTTTTATTCAAGCTACTATTTTATTTTAGATATATTTTAAATACGATGAATATCACCGGTGTAAAATTGATTCTTTCCAGTATTCTTTTTCTGAGCACATTCTTATGTATAACTATACCAATTTGTCTATTTACATGGATTAAAAATCAACATAAAACAAATTTAACAAAATCTCATTTCAAATTATTTTCTTTCAATACATTTATTAGTTGTATAACTTGTTTTGGTGGTGGTATTTTCCTTGGTATATGTTTACTTGATTTATTACCGGAAACTATTTATCATATTAATATGACAATTAAAAATGAATTTCAATATGATAATCAATTATTAAAACGGTATCCTATTGCTGAATTATTAATTGGTTTTGGATTTTTTCTTGTTTTATTTATCGAACAGATAATTTTATCAGTTAGTTCTAATTCTACACAATCCATAGCACAGATAAATAAAAAACCAACAATTATTATGCCACATGACGATGAAGAAACATCTTTTATTAATGATCAAGATTCGTTAGTGAATACAAATTTAACTAATGAACATCGTTTTGATATCAAAGAATATAAAGAAGATATAACAATTAAGAAAAATCGTGTATTAATAACAAGAAATTCAATTTTAATACTTTCTTTAATAATTCATTCCGTATTCGAAGGTATTGCACTTGGTTCAACAAATGAATATAAATCAGTTATAGAATTATTTTTTGCTATTATTATTCATAAATCTATAATTGCATTTAGTGTCGGATTAAAATTAATGAACATAACAAATAAACGTTTAGTTTATCTTGCTTGCTTTTTATTATCAATTGCAACACCTGTTGGAGTTTTACTTTTAATTAGTATGCAAGAATTATTACCAGACAATCGTGCAGCAAAATTAACTCATGACATTCTACGTGCTTTTGCATGTGGAACATTTTTTTATATAACATTTTTCGATGTTTTACCACATGAACTAAATATATCGTCTCATCATCGACATTTCTCATCCAATACTGTAAATCGTTATCGACTTCTCAATGTTATATGTATATTTATTGGCTTTGGCTTTATTGCGTTTTTATCATTTTTAATGAAATAAAATATTTCATACGAAAATCTTTCATATATATTATTAAGCTTTACGAAATAAAAGAGAGGGAGAAATCTTAATTGATATTGAAATTGCATTTATTTATTAGTTTTGACATGATAAAAATTTATTCGTTGTTTAATGTATCTTACATTTAAATAAAAACTATTGTTAACTAGCACTTTACTCTTCAATACTTTTCATATAAAAACAATTCTAATCTATGATTATTTATTTTCTCCAAAAAGAATATCATTGAAGTTATTATTTAGATATTGAATCGAATGTTTTGATTTATTTAACGTCGAAATATTCTCATTATATTTGATTTACTTTGTCCTTGAACTTAATTCCTTCAGATAGATAAGTAGATTATATATTTTAGAAAGACCATAGTTCGTGCTCATTTGTGATGTTGGAAATAAATCCTTTTCTATTTACAATTGATTCTATTTTTAAAAACTACAGGAAAAAAATTGTATTATCTGCAAGGTCTGTTTGACTCCCACGCGACAGAAAGTTGTTAATTATTCATAAAATAAATTTCCAAAGAGAAATATAAAGCTCAAGGAAAAGTTGAATGGCAGGAAATCCTCCACTCTTCTTCTTTATTCATATTCATTGATAACCAGATTAAATTAACTCTAAGAATTATTATCGAAACTTATATATATTGTAATCAGGGTTAGTTTTAATATGAATAAAATTCGTAAAAATATATACATTTGTTTTTCGTCGGATTCATTGTATCAATTGATATTAAAGAATAGTTAATTAGTTTAAGCCCGAACTTTTCTCATTATCATCTTGTTTATTATAATAAAATCATTAAGGTCATATTTCATATCCGATTATTAAGCAGTTAAATAACATAAAAAAATGATTTTTTTTATTTGATTTAATTCTACTTTGCATAAAAAACGTACATGTTTTTTTTAAATTCTACTAACATGATATAATATAACAACGTTGTATCATAGATAAAGTATAATTAAACACGAAAAACAACATTAAAAAAAAACAGTTAGTGTCATTGTTTGTACATTAAATTTAATTCACATTTCATTTCATCTAATTCTATTTCATGTTTTGTATTCAATTTTTCAATTTTTGATACGTGAATATCATTTAAATAATTGATTTTTGAATCAAAACTTGTTTTTAAATTATTAACTGCACTTTGAAAATTATTCGTAACTGTATTAAATAAATCCATAGGTTTTGTACGTTGTTGAACAATTAAATGATTACAAAGTTCATTCATCTCAGAGGATTGATGTTGAATACAATTAGTTAAACTTGCTGAATGTGTACATAATTCTTTTTGATGTAATAATCTATTTTAGCAAAAAAACGTATTAAGTGATTTAAAAGAAAAAACAAAATTTACCTTAAACTTTCAATATTTTCAATACTTTTTTTTAGTATTTGTGTAACATAATTAGATAGATCATTTGTAACATGTTGAACTAATTCACTATGATGATAAATAACAGATTGAATTTCATCATGAAATCGTTGTTGTAATAAATGTGCTTGTTCATCGAATTCATTATTAATAGTATTATTAGTATTATTACGTACGAGTAGTTGAGTTCGTAATTGTTGAATTTCACATTGAAGAAGATATTTTTCTGATCGAAGATTTGCTATTATATCATCATGTTGTTGACAAATATTTTCAACAATTATTTTCTTTTTATCTTGACATTGATCGTCTAATGTAGTCGCAACAATAAGATCTGGTGGATTCTCCATCTAAATCAACATACATAATCTTCTATGTTCAGACAATGACAAGAGACGATGAATGGTGTTCATGAACGAAGGAAGTAAAAAGAGCATTTTTCTCTCTCTCTCTCTGTGTTCTTTTTGCTCTCTCACCTTTGGGACTAAGACCTCACCTATTTTTCCTTCTAACCAACAATTCAAACTTTACTACGCATAGACATTAACAATTCTATCGGATACTCTTTTTCTTTTTCATTCAGGTAATATATTTATACTCTGTTCTTTTTCCTCCTGTCGTTCGCTCGAATGGCATCTCATAACTAAGCACAAGATGTAACACCTATTTTTTTTTCTTTTTCTTATAACATGACGTCGGTTACATGATTTCATATATTATAAACCAAGAACAAAAGTTGATAAGTAATAGAAAAAAAAATATTAACGCACAAGAATTTCCTTGAGATATTCAATGTTAAACATTCTATAGAAGAAAAAAAAGAAAGAATATCTTCGAACTAATTTTTTTAATGATTTATATTAAACAAGTTTTTACAACACAAAAAAAAAGAAGACTAATGAGAAATGAAATATTGATGAAACAAGTTTATTATTATCGTAATGAAAAAATATCACTTATTGATTTCTAGTTGACCATACTAAATACAATGCGTGGACTATTCCAGGAATAAGACCACAAATAGTTAGTAAAACATTTAATAAAAATCGTTCTGTACATCCTTTAATACACATATATATAAATATTAGTTAAATTTGTTTATGAAGAAAAAAAAAGAAGTCTTACCCACTTTGATTAATGCAACTACAGGTGGTAAAAATATGGACAAAATCGAAAGCAAACTAAACTTAAATGTATTCACTTATGTGATAAGAACTATACTAAAACGTACCATGTTTCAAATATATTTTTCATTTTACAAATATCAGCGAATAACAACTGTATCAAACGATATATAACAACGAGATTTTTTTTATACGAGAATACAAATTAATACTAGTAATAGTGCCTCAACCGAAGAATTATGACCCGTCAAATACATGTTGTAATGATAGAACAAAAAAATATATATATCGAAATGTCAAATTGAGAATCATAAAAGATCAATACTGTTCTAAAATTATATGTATAAATTGAATAGATACATACACTACAATCATTGGTTGTTGTCATTTATCTAATCAAACTTTCTGGTAGATATTATATGAATAATTGTAACGATCGAAAATTTGATATTAAATTCACAAATCCTCTCAAAATAAGTTTTCTTTTATTTCATCATAAGACTTTATTTTTTTGATAAGAAAAACAGATTAATTTTTAATATGATACGACAAAAAAGAATATAAAATATTTATCAATCGAAAACCTAGAAGTGTAACTGATCCTATTGATTGATGACAGGACTTGTAACCTTTTAGTTTCTGTTTTCTTTAAAAAGGATATTAGATATTACAATAACATGAAACTTCAATGTCCAAAATATTTGAAGATCATATAAATATTGCAGCAATTAGAATGAGTTTGTCGATCATTTTTTACCGGTAATCAAATTCAAATAAAAAAAGACCCATAAACAATATTGGTTTTGTTAATGTTCATATAATTTCATTATAAAATGAAGATATGAATCATATATTAATATGTGAGAGTAGAGGTTTTTTCGTCAGCATCAACATTGAGATAATATGATTTTCAATATATTCCGATAAAAAGCTAGTTCTCTTTGGTAAGGAATTATTTTAGAAGGAAGAAAACAACGATCGTTATCTATTACGTCTATTTACTGGAAAAAATAAGTTGAGTACTTTGACTTTTCTTCAGCTTTAGAGAGGAAATTCATGGCGTAATGAGTTTTTTCACATCAAATAGTAACAAACACAATAAAGTGGATTTGATACTCGCAAATATACTTACTAGTTGTAGTACATATAGATTATTCATGATTTTTTATTGTTTGGAATCTGTATACTACTAAAAATCTTAAGTTAAAAACTCTATTTCATATTCAATTGAATAGTATACATTATTCTTTATAAAGATACATTTGGCAATGATGCATAATGACACAATTAGTAAAATATCCAATGAATCGATAACCTTTCAGTACAGACTCATTAACCTTATTTTCTAAATTAAGGTTTCATGAATAAATTAACTATAAATATGCAATAATGCTTATATTAATCGAGAATGAGTCATTCTTTATACAAAACCATCGCTTAAATCAATCATTATTTCTTTTTTTTTTCGTTCTTATTTGTAGAAGATTATTACGCAGCGAAAATAAATCAAACTTCAAATCACAATATTATTTTGCATCAGAATTTCATATATAAATATATATACATATATATTTTTTAACTACACATTCAAATTTATTACATTGATATAATGATGTATTCATTTTTACTATTTACTGTACTTATTGGATCGACTATCTCTTGCAAATGTGTTATGCATCCAGCATTGAGTGAAGATTTTCAAAAGACACCCACAATTTTTATGGGATCTGTCGTCAGTAAATCACAGTCGCCAACACTTATCGATGCTGTTGAATATACAATGAAAGTTGAAGAAGCGTATAAGGTAAGATAATCGCCAGTTTTTTAATGTTTTAAAATTACAATTTTATTTTGATTAATGTTATAGAGTACTTCAGTTGGAGCTATTCTTATAGTGCGTGCAAGAGTAAATGGAGCATCTTGTGGTATTGGCGATATTTCAGTTGGAGATCATTGGCAAATGTGGTTAAGCGAAGATGGAACAACTAATTCATGTACGCGATCAACATCAGACATCAACGAAAATCGCGCTGAACTTCAACAACTCGCTAATCAATAATTCTACATTTTATATCATGTAAAGAAAATCGTTTTCAAATAATAACAATATTGATTTTCCTATAAATGAAAATTTAAAACAGTATACTAATAATTGGTTTCATTAGAAAGCACTCAATTAATTCTTAGCTATATATTATTCTTTGTAAAAATATCAGACATGAAGATTTTTCTTCAATTCAGGATAATGCGACATCTTTAAAATAACTTATATCTAGATTTTTTTGTTCTATTGGATCATATTTGAATAGTAAAAATAAAACGATACATTGAGTTACGAAATTTTACTTGAGGTTTTCACAATTTTAAGTTATATATTTAACAAAAAAATAAATAAAAACTATGGCAAAAATGAATTTCAAAGTTCACCTTGAAAAACTACTTAATAAAGAATTATTATCCTCATCAAATGATAAAAATCAAATCATTTCTGGTTATAAATCTTTAGTTAATACTCTTCAAATACCACAAATAGGTCAACAATTACATGATTGTCATGATTTACTTTTTCAATGTATATCTCAAATAATCCTTACACCATATAATCAATATTTTGATGATGAACAATTACACGTATTACTTGAATCAGCATCAAATGCATGTGTATTAACCATGTCACAAAATCAAATTATTGATGGTTGGTTACAGAATATAGAAGAACGTACATTTGAAAAACCCGATAACTATGAAGATGATGATGATGATGATTTATATGAAGATGCAAGTGAAAGTGAAGAAGAAGAAGAAGAAGAAAAGAAAATACCAATACGAAATAATAGTAAAAAGTTAAATCCAACTAAAGACATTCGACATACACAAAAACAAGGTTTTACTGCTAAACCTTTACATAATAATTCAAATCCAATATTATTAACAAGTAATATCACAGAAATAGATTTTTTATATTGAAATACTTTAAAACTATATAGAACCAATATCAAATGAACGAAATATTCCTACGACACATCCTCGTAATCATCAAGAAACTAATGAAAATAGTAATCGAGGAGCAAGAAATGCAAATAATAGTAGAGGACGAGGACGTCGAGCACCTCAATTCGATAATAAATATGGTGTTGATCTTCGACTTTGTAAGTAATAAAAATCTATTCATCTACATTTAATTGAAATAATTATCCATTCCAGATGATTGCTATAATTGTGGTGAATATGGTCATGTTCGATATGATTGTCCTAAGAAATTAAAGAACTCTAAAGATACTCGTCCTAATGTCAAAGAAATCAATCGATCCAAATCACCATCTATTGATATAAATCTTAATGAAATTGATCAAAGCAGTATTCAACAAGTTTATAATCTATCATCGAAATTATTAAATAGTTCTCAAACACTCAATGAAAGAAATCAAACATTTGATTCATTTATTTTACTTATAAAAAAACTTTCGAAACAATATGGTGAAAATCTTTTAAAGATTTTTCAAGAAAAAGAATCAACATTCTATCCATTGATTTGTCATATTGCTCAAAATGATTTTCTATTTACAAATGATCAATATATTCAATTATATAATTTAAAACATATTTTATTATCATCGCGAAAACAAAATTCATTAGATCAAGACCGTTTAAAATTTTGTCGACAACGTTCTTTATTATCCTTAAATCTTATAAAAGAACATATTGAAAATACAACACAAATTCAACAGACAATATTCAATGATTTTCAAGAATATATTATTCGTTCAAAATTTCCTATATCAACAATATTATTTGATTTAATAAAATATATATTACAATCAAATATTTATATTGATATTCAATGGTTTGAATATTTTACAAAACGAATTTTATTTGATTTGAAAAAAGACTGTTTTTCTAAAGAACAATTTGATGAACTTATTTTAAATTTGAATCTTCGGATAAAACGTTATGAACTAAATAATAAAAAACAAATATGGAAAGAACGTTTAAATTTATTTAAAAATGATAAATTAACCGTTGATCTTAATCAATGGATATTAGAATTGAATGAAATTTTAAAAATAAATTCAAATGAATTAAAACAACAAACATCAACAATTGTGATTAATCATCCTATGTGGTATTTTGCTGTTTTATTAATGGCAAGTAGTGGGCATTTAAATAAAGAACAATATGAAAATTTATTGAAATATGCCATTCAATCACCGTTATTTAATTCGATACAGAAATTTTATTTTCAATTTTATTTAAATCAAGGTCAAGCACCAATTATGATGAATGAATTAAAAGAAATTAAGATTAAATTAGCAAGTAATAATATAGATGAGAAAAAATTAGGTTATGAACAAATTAAAATGATACTTGAAAGATCAAAACCAGTATTTAATAATGAAAAAGTAAAGAAAATGTTTAGTTTTATGTTTATTAACCTTTTTCTTTTATAGATTGAACAATCTACTGCGAATAATAATGATCAGGTATATTTTATAATAATTAGTTTATCATTGTTTGTTTCTTTTAATATCGAGATATAAATGAAAAGTTTAGTATGTAAGAGTAATCATCTCGGACGATTAAAGCTCGGTTCCTCTGAAATAAAAATCTTGGCATCATTGCCCTTTAACTCCATACTATTATTAGTGTGCAGCGCTATCGCGAATCAGAGTGGGAAGGGGAGTGACCTTCTCAAAGTTTGAGTCTCGATTGAATGTTCTGACCCGAACTATAGTGGAGCATTGGCTGCCTAGATTGAGAACTTTAGAATATTGTTCAGCGTTTATCTTTGTAATACATTTCGTAATCTATCGCACCTAAGCTGGAAAAATGCACAACTGACGTCGCAAAAATAAATTATTTTCAAATCAAATATAATCAAAAGACTAAGCATTGATCTATACTTTCTCCCACTTCTAAAAGGTTCTCATGTACGATTCTTGATATTCGAAATAAATATACACTAGCTCTTAAGTGGTGCTTATTATATCAGAAATCGTCACAATCATTTAATATAAAGCAATAAATAAAAACCGTTCAGTATTGAAATAAGAAATAGAAAATTAACGGTTATCATATTCATGAGAGAGAAATTCAGTTATTTTATTTTTCTAGTTAACAAAAATGGATGATATTATTCCAATAATTGACAATCATATACTTCTCCATCTTATATCTCTCGTTGAAATGATATGTTCTGATAAAAATACATTTTCAAATGAACAATGTACAGAATTACTAGATAAATTTCTTCAACAATCATCAATTGTTCGCCCATTATCAAATGCTGATCAACAACGATTAAAATCTTATTATTTACGTCCAATATCATTAATTGAATTGAAAGATTTATGTTCATCAATATCATCTGATTTAAATGATTTTCTATGTTTATTAAAATCTCAAACATTAAGAAATAATGATGAAATATATGATTATCTTACTCAAACAATTGTAAATATATTTGAAAATCAACGAAAATATTCGAATGAAAAATGTCGAGAATTAAAAGATTTAATTGAGAAAAAAACATTTGGAAGCCAACGTTATCATTTAATCAATGATTCTTATCAAAAATTTCGTTTAAATAAAAGAAATATTCCACTAATAAATCCAATCATTCTCAATAATTTATTAACTAATATTCTTTCTCATGATTATCAAGTAAAACCAAAAATAATTTTATTTAAATAATTCACTTTTTCTTCTTAAGGCACATTTGGAGTTTTTCACTTTATTAGAAGAATATTCTCAAAATATTCCTGTCGAACAAACATCAATTGAATTTGAAATTAATCGTTGTTTATTCTCAACAATAATTCTGATTATATCCGAAGCTGATTTTACAAATTCAAAAAATATTGATTTCTTTCGTCACCATTTAAGAACAATAATCGACAAACAATCCGGATTTTTTTCTTCCCTCCTTACTGAACAACAATATAAACTTGTTTATTCACGTTTAAAATCAGAATCAAATCTTGATCTATTAATCGAATCATTAAAAACAAATTTAAACGAAGAGAATTTTATTAATTTAATTAATTTTATTCGAAATGATTTAAATGACAAAAATGATTTTGAAAAACTAATTCAGTTTTTATTTTATACATTTGATAATGAATATTTATCAATTGAACAAACACTTCAAATATCAAATTTAATAAATCAACATTCGAAATTCAATATAAAATCATTAAAAAATCTTCTAAAATTTCTTATTGAATTACTTCAATCTAATATTCATTCATCTCCAAAGATATTCTTAAATTTAATTGAAAATAAACAACATAATGATGAAACAATGAAACAAATTCTAACTATATTAAAAGCTCAAAATGGAAAATATGCAATTGCAGATTGGAAAAAAACCATGATTCATATATTAACTATACTTTTTGATCGAAAAGAAAATTCTGAACAATTAAAAGATATTGCCCAACAATCACCAATGTTTCAAGTACCGATATTTAAGCAACAATTAGCATCCTGTTGGAATAAACAATCGGATGAAAATAAAGTTTCTGCTATTCCAAAAAACAGTACGAAAGGCAAGCAATCTGCTACTCATCGTGAAATGTTTCATTGTTTGGAATCTAATGATCCATCAATGAATGCGCTTGTTGTACAACAAATACGGGCTTATCTTATTGAGAAACAACTTCCAACTGAAATTTCACTTGCAAAATTTATACAGGCTCTTGAAACTATTATTAAAAATTCCAAAAAATTTACAACAGTATCATTTGATGAATTAGCAACATTGATATCAGATAATCGAGGAAAGGTAAAAGTGAAATTCTTCTTTAATACATTCTGTTACGATAATGTTGACTTTCTTTTATTAGATTTTTTCAACAGATACTCAATGTGATCAATTGTTGATCAGTATCCTTTTCGGTCGTTTTCATATGTCAGTTGATACATTAAATTCTATACCTCATTTAATTCAATCAAGAAAAGCTCATGAAAGACATGATGGTCTTCAAAACTTACTTCTAATTTTGAAAAATACTCAAATAAGTAAAAGTGGAAAACAACAACTAAGCAATTTACCTGGAATATCAAATCAACTCTATAATTTAATAACTCGAGTTGTATTTGATGAAAAATTTAATGATAGTCAAGTACGACAATGCTTAGCAGCAGCTAGAAATACTTATTTATTAAATAATGAACATCGGCAAAAGCTAAATGAGATTTAGTTTATATCAATATTTGTTTTGTCATATGATTGAATATTATAATACTTTATCTAAATATACTCTCAACTGTGATTATTTTTTTATCATAGTATAATAATATTTTTCTATGCAGAGTAAAAACTATATGACTTGAACTCATGTGCTATAATATACTTTTCCGTTTATTACTTCATGTTTTTTTTTGGCATTTATTTTAAATAAATAAATATATATATATATGATAAATTTCAGTGAAACAAATTATTAAAACAATATAAGTTAATGACGAGTGGCAACCATATTAGGGTTATCTTTATTAACTACATTTTCGTTATTTTTTGGTACACCAAACATTGGTTCTCGATTATTTTCTGTAACTTCATTCCTTTCATGTTCATAGCGAGTCGGCAGAGGAACTGAGAATGAATGACGATCTTTGTTTGCAGGAACATAACGTAATTCAAATGTTCCATTCTCTGCCAACTGTCCTTTATTCTCATTAACTTCTGCTAATACTTGTTTTACCATATCTCCAACAGCACGGGATGCTGCCACTTCCCAACCTTCACCATGAGCTACAATCATTCATACTTCAGTATTTATTTATTTAGAAAAAAAACAATTCACTTTACCTGCTGCATCAAGACCGATCATTTCATCTTCTTTAGCTAATCGAATACCCATTATCAAATTTAACGGCAGGAGAATTAAAGCTGTACATGCAGCAGCAAATCCTAATATAATCAATTATAAATCAAAACTATTCTTCTTCTTCTTGTTTACTCACCAATTGCAGTTAGAATTCCTGCAATTTGATACCACATTTGAACTGGATTTCCGTAAAATGCACCATCAGCTCCACCACTTGGATTCATTTTTTTTTGTGCAAATAATCCAGTCATAAATGCACCTGCTATACCCCCTATTAACAAACAAATATTTGTTCATATATATATAGGAGAAAACAGAAATGATTTAATATATCATACCACAACCATGTACAATAGCAACATCTAATGTATCATCAATATGCATATGTCTTTTGAGTAACAGAAGACCATAAACAATGCCTGTTCCAATGATACCAATTAATATTGCCCATCCTGGTTGAACAAAACCACATGCTGGTGTTATAGCTACAAGACCAACAATAGGACCAACACAAGCACCTGAAATAGATATATGACCACGAATAGCATCAATAACTACCCATGTCATAAGTCCTGCAGCAGCTGCTACATGTGTATTAATTAATGCGAGTGAAGCAAGACCACTAAAATAAAAATAATAAAAAACAAAGTAGAAATAGTGTAATACGATAATATTTTTTATTACCTTGCTGAATTAGCAGAACCAGCATTGAAACCAGACCATCCAACCCATAAGAGACAAGTACCCAAAATAGTAAATGGAAGATTGTGCGCTGTCGTACTATGTGCATCATAATCATGTCGTTTGCCAAGAACCATTGATGCAACAAGACCAGAAACACCAGAAAGTATATGTACAACTGTTCCACCAGCAAAGTCAAGTGTACCTAAATGTTTCAACCATCCATTATCACCCCATACCCAATGAGCCATCGGATCATAACACACAGTTGACCAAATAAAAATAAATATCATATATGGAATAATTTTCATTCGACCAACAATAGCACCTGAAATAAGAGCAGGTGTGATGACTGCAAATGTACCTTGATAAGCACAGTATGTTAGAAGAGGATAAGTTGGACTATAATTTGGATTGTATAATTCACCAAATCGAAGAACAGACCATCCAAATGATCCAAAACCAGGACTAACAGCTGGCCCGAAAGCAAATGAAAATCCAAAGAGAACCCATTGAACAAATACAATACCCATACAAATAAATGAAAGAAATAGTTGATTAAGAACATTTTTATGTTCAACAAGACCACCATAAAAGAAAGCCAAAGCAGGTGTCATGAGAAGAACTAATGCTGTTGATGTCATCATCCAAGCATTATCACCCGTATCGTATGGGGGGCTGATGATTACAGGAGTGGAAGTCATATTGTTCATGATGTTGCTTACAATAGTAGTATTCATATTAGACATGGCCATAATCTAACAATACAATTCGATAGAAAAAGAAATGCACATGCAATGCAATAGTAATATTTGAAAATATAAGAGAAAAAGACGTTTATAAGGTAGGTTTTATATCAATAGGTATGATAGATTGAGAAAGAAAAAAATATTTTTGCGTAAATGCTATTCAGGTAGGGATGTCACATTTGCTTTGTGCAACGGAGCGTAGATAAAAAAAGAATACATTTAATTATTTACATGTTTTCTTCTTAACATAAATGACGTTTTAACTTTGGAGTGCATGTTATGACTAAGAGGATCAGATAGTTAACGCGTATATTTATAGGTACACACATAAGTTTCTTCGATATTCAGTATATAGTGTATTACAAGATTTATTTATATATAATAAAGAAACGCAATATCCTAATTTCAATACAGTTATTACAATTAAAGTAATGTTATTTTAAATTGTCTTTTGGCAAAAATATTAAATAAATATTATTATCATCAAAACAAATACCATTTTCTTTCTTTCACAATTGACAGTTCTGTTTGCATTCCTCTCATATTATTTAATTACTTCTATTGTTTGTTTAATGTAAACAAAGTTATATCATACGTCATACATAATTTAAGTATAAAGCAAGTATTCATATATTTTTAGTTTAGTTTTATTATTAGAGATATTATAACAAACAGTGCATGAATCCGAATAGTATTTCTCATTTCTTATCTTTTTCTTCATCGATATAAAATAAAGAAATTACGCAGATATCTTCTAATAAAGGTGAATATCGAACGCACGTTTTCTCTTTTTTTCGTAAAAACGTGTCTTCATTTGACTGTAAAATAAAATAATATCTTTTTTTTATATTCCTCACTATCAAATCACCATATGCATAAAAACTAGCATTTTAAAAAAGTTTTTCTAATTGCTGACATTTATTTTAGCAATAAAAATAATGCTATGACCTGTAATTAAACTACAATTTAGCAATAATATTTGAGCAACAAAAACAGTTTATTTGAATAATTCTGTATTATTAAATATACAATAATTAAGTTATTACGTAGCGGCAGTAATTTCATATTCTAGCAATAAAACAAAGAAAAACTATATTATTTTGTCTAGGTGAAAGAATTTGAAATTAAAAAAGAAAAAAACAATATATTATTCTATGGATAAAGTTTTAAAATTGAAAAAAATTCATAGTTTTATATATAAATGATTTCATATTGCTCTTTGTTAACGGATGATTAATCTAATAAATCAATACTAAACTACTACTTCATTGCACACAAGGTAATTATATATGAATGAGTTAGGAGAAAAATTAAATGCCCTAGAAAGAAAACAAAATGAAGAAGAGAATATACCTGAACAACATTAAGAGGAGAGAAATGTTCAAGAGAAGGAGACGAATGCTGAAAGAAAGACTATAAAAGATATATGTATATATTGGAGTTGATTTAAAAATATGTTGAAGGCAACTCTGACATAAATGTCATAATTGCCATCTGTTCAATATCGTAGGAAAAAAGAAAAGAAAAAAAAATATATAAACGAGTTACGCTGAGACACTCATTTGTTTTTTGAATTCACCTTCATTTAAATAAATTATTGCTTATTCAGCATAACTATTGATCATTCCATATAATTATTGGCAAAGACAATTACTGTTCAATTAAATATAAATCTTTTCTAATTCCAGGTGTTCACGTCGTTGTATCAACAAAGTTTTTAATGATACTTTATGAAACATATTTTCATACTAATATATTGAACATTTGAATTTGAAAATTTTCTGTTATGTTTGAAAAATCTATTAATTAAACGTTACAGAATTTTATTCGTGAGAATACGTGGTCATAAGCATTATAAAATTTATATTTATGCTTGAAAAAAAAAACTTTCAGTTCGGTTAAGTTGACCTTGGAGGAAAAGTATTACTCATCGTTTACAATATGCTTCGTCATCTCTTGATTGATTTGTCTTTCTATCATACAAAAAGTACTTTTCGGTAAAATTTCCTTTTTTTTTCCTATATATTAATTTCAAGGACCTTGTAAGTACATGAAAAATATTAAAAATATACAAGTAAATATATGTATTTAACAAAATATATTATTTATACCAATACACATCGTTTTATCAAAAAGAAACCGAGCATTATTTTTTAAAAATGAATGGAATCGCTGCGATCTGGTGCTGGTGGTTTCTCGACTTTTATAAAAAGGTTAGGTTGACTCTGCTTTCTTGTATTCGTGGGTGTTAACGGAATTGGAATTGCAATTGACTTTCGGGGTTGATTTGCCGCTGTATATTGTAATGAAAATGTACCATTCTCTTGAATTTCTTGTTTATTGTTATTGTGTTCGTCTAAGATTTCTCTTACAAGAGTACTAAATGCACGTGACGTAGCCACCTCCCAACTTTCACCATGAGCTAAAATCATTCAGATTTTACTTTTTATTTCTTTAGAAAAAAATCTACTTTACCTGTTGCATCAAGACCAATCATTTCATCTTCTTTAGCTAATCGAATACCCATTATCAAATGTAATGGTAGAAGAATTCCAGCTGTACATGCAGCAGCGAATCCTAATATAATCACTCATAAATCAAAACTATTCTTCTTATTATTATTATTCACTTACCAATTGCAGTCAGAATTCCTGCAATTTGATACCACAACTGAACTGGGTTTCCATAGAATGCACCATCAGCTCCACCACTTTCATTGACCCATTTTTGTGCAAATAATCCAGTCATAAATGCACCTGATATACCTCCTATCAATAAATAAATTTTTTTTCATATATAGGAAAAAAAAGAAATGATTTAGTGTATCATACCACAACCATGTACAATAGCAACATCTAATGTATCATCAATATGCATATATTTTTTGAGTAACAGAAGACCATAAACAATGCCTGTTCCAATGATACCAATTAATATTGCCCATCCTGGTTGAACAAAACCACATGCTGGTGTTATAGCTACAAGACCAACAATAGGACCAACACAAGCACCTGAAATAGATATATGACCACGAATAGCATCAATAACTACCCATGTCATAAGTCCTGCAGCAGCTGCTACATGTGTATTAATTAATGCGAGTGAAGCAAGACCACTAAAATAAAAATAATGAAAAACAAAGTAGAAATAGTGTAATACGATAATATTTTTTGTTACCTTGCTGAATTAGCAGAACCAGCATTGAAACCAGACCATCCAACCCATAAAAGACAAGTACCCAAAATAGTAAATGGAAGATTGTGAGGTGTGGTACTATGTCGATCGTAATCATGTCGTTTACCAAGAATAATTGATGCAACAAGACCAGAAACACCAGAAAGTATATGAACAACTGTTCCACCAGCAAAGTCAAGTGTACCTAAATGTTTCAACCATCCATTATCACCCCATACCCAATGAGCCATCGGATCATAACAAACAGTTGACCAAATGAAAATAAATATCATATAAGGAATGATTTTCATTCGACCAACGATAGCACCTGAAATGAGAGCAGGTGTGATGACTGCAAATGTACCTTGATAAGCACAATATGTTAGAAGAGGATAAGTTGGACTATAATTTGGATTATATAATTCACCAAATCGAAGAACAGCCCAGTCAAATGATCCAAAGCCAGGACTAACAGGTGGTCCGAAAGCAAATGAGAATCCAAAGAGAACCCATTGAACAAATACAATACCCATACAAATGAATGAAAGAAATAGTTGATTAAGAATATTTTTATGTTCCACAAGACCACCATAAAAGAAAGCCAAAGCAGGTGTCATGAGAAGAACTAATGCTGTTGATGTCATCATCCAAGCATTATCACC